>CM054943.1:23604180-23881680 GCA_029168755.2 Tillandsia fasciculata
TAAATTTAAAATTCTTTTAAAATTTAAAAATTCTAATTTAAAACAATAAAAAACCTAATTTTTATTATCCCGCAAAAGAAAGGAAAAAAAAAAGAAAAAAAAAAAAAAAATGGAACCCACGTAAGAGAGAGAGGAAAGAAAGAGAGAGAGAGAGCCTCCCGTACCTATGGATTTCTCGATTCCCGTGCAAAGTGTAATTCCAACTTATTCCGCCTCAGGTTGGAAATTGGTATTCCCAACTTATACCGGAATAAGGGTAACGATGAGGTTTTGCAATTCCCATTACCCTTATTCCCGTTTGGATATTAAACTGGGGATAAGGGGGTTATCCCCCTTATCCTCGTTACCAAACGGAAAAGTTTATAATAAACTATAAATGTGGATAGGTCAAAAATGTATGGAGACACTCTCAACTATAGGCTATGCTAAAATAGTTCCTTTAATTATATATTTTTTTAGATAAATTGCACTTGTTTAACCTAAACTTTCACTTCGGTTTCAAAATTCGATATTCAAAATTCTGAACTTTGAATAATATTTTATATTAATCTCTAAATTTGCAGAAAAAAATAATTTATTATTATAATTCTTATATTAGAGTAACAATTTTTGCTTGCACCAAGCTAATTTTATCTAACCAATAATTTTCATTTAATGCACTACTATGTAAATAGTAAAAGAATTGTTACTTAATAGATGTATATGATGAGATAAGAATTAATAAATGTATAAAATATAAATATACTCTCAATAACAAGCATGCATAGAGACTAAATATGTAACTTTTTAGAAGCTTAGGATCTCCAATGTTGGACCATGATAAGACCTATCTAGAAGTTAGGGATCATACTAAATTCTAGCTTTGTATCAAAGTCTACTGAGACATATTTTCGTATTTGAATATCAGAACAAGTTATTTAATAATAAATTATATATTATGAGAAGTTTTTTTTTATGGTATTGCAAACTAGAAATTAATTTACTTAGCTATTCGAAATATCTTAGCAATTATATTTGATACGATAACATATTTTACATATACATTATAAAATTTTTTAATATAATGACGTTTTTTAGATGACGTTTGGAGGAAGCGTCCTTACTAGGGGTAGCAATCTAACTCGTTGTTCGCGAGTCAGCTCGTGTTCGGCTCGAAATGAGCTCAAAATCGAATCGCTCGTTTAGAAGAGCCGAAAACGAGCTGGGGTCAGTTCGCTCGGTTCGGCTTCGATAACAGCTCGAATATATATATAGAATATATATATATATCTTATATATATATATATATATATAGACTATACATATATAATATATATATATTACTATTTAGATTTAGGCTATCAATTTTTGTAAATTTTAATTATTAGATTAAAATTTTAATTTTTTAATTTTCTTTCAATTTTACACCTAATTGTAGGAATAAAAATCAAACTTGTTGTTCGCGAGTTAGCTCGTGTTCGGCTCGTTTATTTAAACGAGCCGAACACGAGCCGACCCCAGCTCGCTCGTGTTCGACTCATTGACACCCCTAGTCCTTACAATATAACAAATACTAACACTTTAAAAAGTACGTATCATTATATGAATTCTCTGTTGTATTAAATCAATTTATTAAATGATAAGATGTACTATTATTTTTAACTTTTCAACATTTTAAAGAGTCAACATTTTAAAAAATCTTAATATTTTAAAATGCCAGAATATATTTTATCGACGTTTGGTATAAATATCGGTATATACATGACGACTCTTTCATTTACTGGCACTTTAACCAACACTTTCAAATATGACGTTAAATTATAATGATACGTTTTTAAACATTATTAAGTATAAAAAAATATCATTAAATGTTAATTATTTTGTAGTGATAAATTAGTTAATTTTATTTTCAAAAAATGGCATTATTTATTTGATTATATATTCCTAATGTCCCACAAATTACAAATTGTGCAAAATAAAATACTTATATATTAAAATATGATATGAATTAGACTAAGATCACCTCTTGTGTATATATACAATTTTTTTTTTTTTTTTTCCATATAACCTAATTTTTATTCTATTTAGAAAAAAGTAATATCACTTATGAGATAAAATAAAAATAAAAAAGTTGAGAGTTGGATTTGAAAAAAAGAGTTTTATGTAACAGGTATTTCATACAGAATTAAATGTAATAATTCTATAAGTTATTAATATTTTAATATTTGCATTAAGGTATCGTTTGGATTGGGGATGAGAGAGAATAAGTATACCAGGGATAGATAGTTAGGTATAATGTGAAATTGTTTTGGTGGGAATTAGGCTATACAAGTATAAAAAAAAAAAGTGTTTGGTAGTGATTGAAGAATAAGAGGACTAGAGAGTTGACTTTTGTGTTTAAAAGATTAAATATTCTTTTCTTTTTAATAATTTTTTCAAAATTAAAATTTCAAATTTATTCAATTTTAATATTTTTACTAATTTTTTAAAACATTTTAAGTGGGAGCAAAAAAAAAAAGTTAATTGAAAAATTTAAGCAAAGTAAAAATTTAATCTTAAATTTTACAAAAAAAAAAAAAAAAATTTTAAAAAAAACATTATAAAAAAATGTAATAAATTTAAAATTAGTTATGTTTTAAAGAAAATAAAATTTTTAGATTATTAAAAGAAAAATAAAACAAATTAAAATTATAAAATTAAAATTAAAATTTAAATATTTTTAAAATTTAAAAATTTAATTAAAAAAAATCAAAAGAAGCAGATATTACAAAAAAAAAATAATAATAAATAGAATAATAAAAAAAAAAACAAAAAAAAAAAAAAAAAAAAAAAAAAAAAAAAAAAAAACAAACCTTTCTCAAGGTAGAGCCTCTGTCTTGAGAAGGGGCGGGTAGCTCAGGGGAGGGAGGGTGTTGGAATGGGATATCCCCCCAATACCCGGTTTGGAAAATATCCCATTCCCTATCCCAAAAGGGTTTGGGTACAAAGGAGAATATCTCTTCTTTGTACTCAATCCTAACGGGGGCTAAAAGAAATTATCAGTCTATTTGAGTGGATGAGAATCTTAATGTATTGATTTTAATTTGACAAGGTCATGAAAGATTGTTTTATTTATGTGCTTTCTGTGCAAGATATTTGATTGAAAATAACACTTTCTAGTTGGTAGGATCATGACAACTTTCTCAAGTATTTTCATATCACATTATTTCTTGGAACAAGTTCACTATGTTAACCATGAACCATCAAATCACCAAAATGTTTTCCCTGTGAGTTGTTGGAAAAAACTCTTCTTTGTAACAATATACAGCATAAGATAAAAGGGCTTTGCTAGGTGTACACTCCTTTAGGGGTGTACATTTTACATCCCACCTTATTTTGGGGTGGGGTGAATTTCACTCGTCACTCGTAAGTGAAAGAATACCCATCTCAGGATGGAGTGGGGTGTAAGATGTACACCCCTAAAAGGGTGTACACTTATATTTACCCAAGATAAAAACTATTCGAGCAATGCTAGGTGTACACTCCAAATAGAGTGTATATCATACACCCACCCCATCCTGGGATGGGTATTCACTCATTCGTCACATCGATGTGACGAGTAAAATTCACTCCATCCCAGAATGGAGTGGGTGTAAAATGTACAGTCCATTTGGGATGTACATGTGGCATTTTCCTATTCCAAAATAGCTATCCTTAAAAAAATTAATATTTTAGGATATTTTTTTATATATTTAATTATATTTAAAAAATATTTTAATATAGTATAGCGTCGTATTTAAATTTGTTGGCTAAAACGTCTATATATAAAGATTCATCACGATAAAATATATTCTAATATTTTAAAATATCAGAATTTTTTAAAATTCTGATACTTTAAAACGTCATAAAATTTAAAATAATAATAAAATTTATTATTTAATAAATTAGGTTCATACGGTAGAGGGTTGATGACATTTTTCGAAACGTCGGTATTTATTATATTGTAAGAACATTTGGAACGCTTCTCCTAAGCGTCATCTAAAAAGCGTTATTATATTGAGATATTTTATAGTGAGAGAGCATTCACGGCCTATATAGTAGTTTTATAGTAAAATAATATTTTTTAAAAACTACATTTTGAACATATGCATAATATTTTTTTTGTGTTTGCACAAATTAAGAATTTAAGTGCTGTGGCACAGAATTAATTATGCCGAAAATTTATCGGTACGGTACGTCAGGGTGTGTGGCAAGCAGTGTCGATGAGTGTTAGTCATAAAAAAATATATGTGTGCCGATACATAATAATATAAAATATTATTTTTTTTAATAATATTTTTTTTAATTATTTATTATGTATCTTTATTATTTTTTTTTAAGTTAATATATTGAAAAAATTACTTAGTAAATTCAAAAAAAAAAAAAAAAAATCGAGTTGTATCATCAGTACGAAAACTGTATCGTGTCGATATTTTATTAGCACGGTACGACACAGTTGATACGGACCATGTCGATGAGTATTTAAATCCTTGGAAATAACTAATCAATAGTATCGACGTTATAAGTGTCAACATAGTAATAATATAGAAAATGCTATTTGTACATCTCAAATGGGTGTATATCTTATACTCCACTCATTCTAGAGTTGAATGAATTTTAATGATCACCTCAAAGCGACTAGTGAAAAAGTTTTCTTCCTAGGATGAGTGGAGTGTGCATCATACACTCTATTTAGAATTTATGAATAGTATTGCTTTAATAATATTATACAAGCACAAGATTATGACAGGACATTAGCATAACTCTTTACATCTTTATTTTCAATTGCATACATACAATAAATGAGTATGTTTATTTTATAAAGGAAAATACTTTTTATACATCTTAAATTCGGTGTATATCTTACATCTTTTCCATTTCAGAATATGGTGAATTTTATTAGTTAGTTATTTCGAGGTGACTAGTGGATAAATGGATGGAATGTACATTTTATAAGGTCATGTTTGGTTCGAGAATAAAAAGTATAAAATTTTTTATATCTGAAATAGGTGTAAGTTCAGAAATAAATAGAAATAAAATTAATTTTGTGTTTGAATTAAAATTAGATTGCTCTTGGAAATAAGAAAAATAACGTTTGGATAGTTAGATTCGACTAGTGAGAATAAAAGTAATTATAATTTTAAAATAATAATATTTTATCTAATTAATTAATATAAAATATTAATTAAATAATAATTAAAATTTGTATAAATTAAAGTTTAAATCTTAGTATTTAAATAATAGCGTTTAAATTTTTAAAGTTATTAAAAATTAAAGTTAAAAATTTTAAAATTTATATAAGTTTTAAAATTTTATAAATTTATTAAAAATTAAAGTTAAAAATATAAAAAGTTATAAAATGTAAAAAATTAAATTTTAATTATCTAGAAGAATGTGCAAAAGAGGATGCAAAAAATTTAATTTTTAAATTTGTATAAATTAAAAAATTTCTATAAAAAATTTTAAAAAATTAAAAATTTGTATATAAAAAATTTGTATAAATTTTAAATTTTTAAATTTTTTTAAATTTTTATATTTATAAAAATTAAAGTTAAAAATTTTAAAATTTATAAAATAAAAAAAAATAAATTCAAAATTTTATAAATTTTAAATTTTTAAAATTTTAATTTAAATTTTAGAAAAAAAAAAAAAAAGAAAATAAAGTTGTTTCCGGATGAGAACAATCCTATTCCCACCTAAGGAGGGAATTGTTATCTTCCTTCTTAACGGTTATTCTGAAATAGCCCGTTAAGAGAGGTATAACACTCTCTTTTTTTTTTTTTTTTTTTTTTTTGGTGTTTGGGAATAAAGAGGGAGATAATTTTCTTATCCCCTTTTTATCCCCCAACCAAACAGGGCTAAAAGAATAAATTACACCAATAGCCCCCAATATCTTTGAATTTTTAGTTGAGTCCCTAACCCTTTTTTTTTTTTTTTTTTTTTTAGTTGAGTTTCTAATTTTTATAAATTATTTGAATTGAATTCTGCCATCTATATTTTCAACAGAGTTGACGAAAATTGATACGTAGGCGCCAACGTGACGAAGCGGTTAGGTTAAGAATCAGTACCGTAATTAATACAAAAAAAAGCTAAATTACAGAAAATTTTTCTGTAATATTTTACTTTTTTACTTTATCCCGTCTTTTAAAAGCCTATATGTTGCTCTCTCGAAATTACCGAATTGTATTTAGGGGGCAACGACGTTAACGGAGAAGGTAAATTGACGAAAATACCCTTATCTTATATTGGAGAGAGAATGAGTTTTAACTTATTTTCTGCCATTCTTGAAGGGTATTTTGGATATATCCAATAATATTTTTTAAGAAATTAATGGTTCACTCACGGAATGGTAACGGCGGGGATAAATGCATATTTCGGTAATTACGAGGGGATAAAATGTAGGTTTTTAAAAGACAGGGGGGCAAAGTGAAAAAGCGAAATATTACAGATAGGTTTTCTGTAATTTAACCTACAAAAAAATACAAATATAAAATTTTCACAAACTTAAAACCCTAAAAACAAAGAAAAAATTAAATGAATAGAGAAAGAGATTACCCTATAGTAGTATCTGCAATCCAAATTAATATCTCCTACTAAGATTAGCTTCAATTCATTTTGTATTTAAAGCTGCTACTGCTGTGCTACAGTAACAGAGAGAAACATTGTTTTTTTCAAAGTAGGGTGATACTCAAGAAAAGAAACAATGAATTATTACTGTAAATACCCTTTTCTTTTAGCTAGTTATTTTTTTTTTAATCAATTTTTTTTTTTAAAAAAAAAGGGTTACTATTATTTTATATTTATATTTTTTAAAAATAAATGGTCAAAATTTTTTATAATCTAATCTAAAAAAAAAGATACCAACGTTTTGCCATGTTGGCGACTATGATTGATGAAAAAAGAAAAAAAAAAAAAAAAAAGAAAAAAAAAAAAAGAGGTAGGAATCAAATTGAAAATTCAAAAAAAAAAAAAAAAAAAGGGTGGGACTAATGGTATAATTTACCATTTGTAAAAAAAAAAAAAAAAAAAACCTTATTGTACATTCAAAATTGGGTGTACATCTTATATCCTATCCATTCTGAGATATAGTAAATTTTACTGATAACTGCAAAATAATCAGTGGAAAAATTCTCATCCCAAAATAAATAAGATATACGGATAGTATTTATTATATATATATATATAATATATATATATATATTATTTTTTAAAATATGAAAATTTAACCAAAGTGGAGATGTGGTAGAGGAGAGGGGATTGGGTGGTTCACAGATGATGTGGTGGACTTGGTTCAGGCAGAACATTTTCTAAGCTGTCTCCACTTTCATGTACCTATCATTACTCTACCTCTTTAATTTCCAGTCTTTCTCCTCTCTCTCTCTCTCTCTCTCTCTCTCTCTCTCTATCTCTCCCTATCTCTTTCTCAGCAGTTAAAAAAATAATAAAAAAATAAAAATTTAAAATTATATTTATTTAGTATAAGTGAAATATGGTCCATTTGAATTAGAAATTAATTAAAATTATTAACATAAAAAAACAAAATTAATTTATAATATGTATAAATATAATATTCACGAATTTTAATTATGACTCAATTTAATTTTTTATTATTTTAAAAATAAGTTAATTTATTTTTTATTATATGAAATATGATTCGATCTAATCTGATATTTTTTGTGGGTACATTGGTTGCTTATTAAACTAATAATTCTTATGTGACATCCCTGGCTATCTGAGTACACATTTACTTTCCTTAACTTAATAATTTTTTTTTTTTTTTTTTTTTTTTTCTCATTCATCTTCCACTTCAAGGGAGACTCTCATCAAGGCAAGTAGAGGTACTAACTAGTACCAGGAGTGGTAGTAAAGAGATTCTTTAAATAAGATCTCTCTCTCTCTCTCTCTCCCTCTCTCTCTCTCTCTCTCTACATTCCATCTCTTACCTCAAAAATCCACCTGTCACAATATCAGCAGTTCACCACCACCATTACTACTCCCTGCCCAAAAAAAAAAAAAAAAAAAAAAAAAAAAAAAATCCTCTCAATTCATGCTTCTAGAGGTGATTGCAGTTCAAATAGTAGTAGTAGCACCAGTTCTAGTAGTAGTAGTAGTAGTAGTAGTAGTAGAGGGAGGAAGAGGGGGAAAGAAAAGAAAATACTTAAATTGGATTCTCTCTCTATCTCTTCTATCTCTCTCTCTCTCTCTCTTTTTTCTCATTCATCTCCTGCATCAAAGACTCAACCATCACATTCTCACCAATCCCCACCACCACCACCACCACTGCTGTCTGTTCCCCCTGTAAAATTTATTACATTCTCCTCACCTTCCTACCCCCAGAAAAATTTAAAATAAAAAATAAAAAATGCTGCTTTTCCCCTTCCATCTTCTTCTTCTCCTTCTTCTTCTTCTTCTTCTTCAAGAGATCCAACTCCATTAGTAATATTAGTAGTAGTAGTAGTAGTAGTAGTAGTTGAATTTGGATATCTCTCTCTCTCTCTTAAAAAAGAAGTTCTTCATCATCTTCTGCAATTAGATCCAATTTTCACATGACAGCAAAGTAATTAGCAGTAATAATGAAATGTAATCAGTGATCTGAATTGGATCTCTCTATCTCTCTCAAGGATCACATTCTCTCAACCATCACCACTACCATTTCCTCTCCAAAATCCAATCTTTCCTCTTAAAAAAAAACCCCAATTTTCTCCCTTTATTAAAGATCCAATTTTTTTAACCTCCAAGATCAATTTATTCCTCATAAAAATCCAATTTTTGTTCTTCTTCTTCTTCTTCTTCTTCTTCTTCTTCTCCAATTCATGTCGGATTCGGACCTGTCGCGGCGCACCGTCATCTTCGGCCTCCATCTCTGGGTCGTGATCGGCATCCTCGCCGGCGCCGCCTTCGTCCTCCTCCTCTTCCTCCTCTCCCTCTACTTCACCTCAAGCGCCGCCCCCGCCCCGCTACCCACCACCACACCACCACCCACCACCCCTCCGCCGTCGCCGCCGCCGCCCCCCGCCCCTCCCTCCTCGCCCTCCTCCGCCCCCCGCAAACCCCCCACAAAAACCCTCGCCCACGCCTTCTCCGAAACCACCAAGACCCTTCCCCCTCCCCCTCCACCTCCTCCGCCGCCGCAGGTGGTGGCGCCGCCTCCGCCGCCACCGCCCCCGGCGGCGGCGGCGGAGAGGCCGAGCCCTTCGTCGCGGGGGAGCGGCGAGCACGGCGGCGGCGGCGGGGGGGGCGGCCCGGAGGTGTCGCACTTGGGGTGGGGCCATTGGTACACTCTCCGAGAGCTCGAGGCCGCGACGAAAACGTTCTCCGACGAGAACGTGATCGGCGAAGGAGGGTACGGGATCGTCTACCACGGCGTTTTGGAGGATAAGACCCAGATCGCCGTGAAAAATTTGCTCAACAACAGGTCAAATTTGCTCACTTTTCGTTGTGCATGTTAGGTGTTTGATCATTTTACTCAGAGAAAGAAATGCATATATATGTGTTCGAGAAATTACCCCCCAAAAAATTCAGAAAACGAATTGTCGACGGCGATTGTATCGTTAAATTACTACTACTACTACTACTACTACTTTTCACTAAATAATTACAGGTAATTGCTACTCTGCTAAGTTCTCAACTATTTGTAAAATTTTGTGTGTAGATGTAGACTCCCCCCTTTAAATGTTTTGATCTGAATTGCTAAATTTAATCGGTAATTGCTAACTAACGAGCTAAATGACTGATCATAACTCAGATCAGCGCGACATGCACGTCATTAGTATATCTATCGTATGATGCTTGTTTTGTTGTCGTTAATGCGATGATCTGATAAACGAGGTTGTGATTTTTTGTTTTAGGGGCCAAGCGGAGAAGGAATTCAAGGTCGAAGTGGAAGCAATCGGGCGTGTTCGGCACAAGAATTTAGTGAGATTGTTAGGTTATTGCGCGGAGGGTTCTCATAGGTACTACATTTTACTTGGATTTTATTTATTTTTTTGCTTATTTAAATAGATCCATTGTTAACAACATACATATATTTGAGCTTGTACATCTATGTTTGTGGAACAACCGATTTCTCCGAAATCTTAGGGTTCTCGAGAATGATGTTTCGACATATTATATTGAACGCTCCTCCTCGTGTCTTCGCTCAGGGCTTCTGTATAGATTCGTGACGCGGACTTCGAATTATATATTGGTGGAGGGTTTTTTTTTTTTTGAGACTTTGGTAGGGCTCTATTTGTTGATTTTGAATTGACGTGCTAAGCATTTTTTGATACGAAGGATATGGGACGCAATGTTCTCTAAGGCTGCGTTTGGTAACAGAATAACCAAGGAATAAAATTTAATTCGATAGGGATAATATCTGGTCAAAACGGATTATTCTGGATATTCTGGAACAACCCGGTAAGAGCTATCCCCCTAACCCCTGAAATATGGTTATTCCCTACGCCACACTTTACTCCGAACATATTATCCCGTTACCAAATGCTCTGTAAAAGCTTAAGCTGGTAGAGCACAGTGTTTTGCTATCTTATATTGGATGATACGCAAATAATGAGAATGCTATTCAACTAACTCCGCAACTCTAATTTCGTAGGATGCTAGTTTATGAATATGTTGATAATGGGAACTTGGAACAATGGCTTCATGGCGACGTCGGACCGACGAGCCCTCTTACGTGGGATATCCGCATGAACATCATACTTGGAACGGCTAAAGGGTATTTTCGCTTTCGAATGCTTATAATTCACCATTCTAACACATTTTGTGGTCGAATATACGGATAATCCCTTACTCCTTGTACTTTCTCTATATTCCGATTTGGTTCCTGAACGTCATCGGTTTCTTTTTGTTCTTTAGCTGCTAAGGATGAGACGTCTCGTAGACGAGAAAGTTCGAGGCCTATAGTGTTTATGTGAAATAATCGGAGGCGAAGTTGCCATACCAGCACAGCACAGAGATTATCCGTGCATTTTACGCTTTTATCTTTACGATTTATCGATGCACGACAAATTACTGCAGGCTGATGTACTTGCACGAGGGGCTTGAACCTAAGGTAGTTCACCGCGATGTTAAGTCGAGCAACATCTTGCTCGATAAGCAGTGGAATTCTAAGCTGTCGGATTTCGGGCTCGCTAAGTTACTCGGATCGGAGAGGAGCTACGTCACGACCCGTGTGATGGGAACATTTGGGTTGGTTTTCATATTATTAGTTTACTCGACTTTATGAAGTAGAAAATTTAATCAAAGAATATATTCTTCTTCTTTTTTTTTTTTTTTTTTTGTAGTTATGTAGCTCCTGAATATGCGGGCACCGGTATGTTGAATGAGACGAGCGACATTTACAGCTTTGGAATTCTTATTATGGAGATAATATCGGGTAGGGTCCCGGTCGACTATAACCGGCCTCCGGGAGAGGTTAGTCGTGGATAATTTTGCTTACAGAAAAAGAAATGTTTCGAACTCACCTGGACTATAGTAAAATGCGGATATGATGTTTAAAATTTTTGATTTCATTACCTAAACTATTGGCGTGGAGTTCGTATCGTGCTAGTATTTTGTCAGCACGAACTTTTATGTCGTAGTTCAGGTAAGGTCTATGTGATTCTATCTTTTGCTTATAACGACGAGTTTTTAGTAACTCTTTGGGTGAGTTTTGCAGGTCAATTTGGTGGAGTGGTTGAAGACAATGGTTAGCAATAGAAATTCCGAGGGTGTTTTGGATCCGAAAATGCCCGAAAAACCTTCTTCGAGGGCGTTGAAGAAGGCTCTTTTGGTAGCGCTGAGGTGTGTCGATCCCGACTCGCAAAAGAGGCCGAAGATTGGACACGTGATTCACATGCTTGAAGTCGACGAATTCCCCTACCGAGATGTAAGTCACAAAACTCATCACGATTTATCGAAGAAAACGTATTTTTCTAGCCCCTACAATATGCCGATGTCCTTGAAAACAGAGTTAGAAAAGTCATGTGTTGATAGATTCTCTTTTGCTTTTTTGGGTGAAATAAGATGAGTATGATGCATATTATTATGTGACCGAACAACTTAAACAATGAATATGCCGGACTCATTTCATTTTCAACGCTGTTAGAAATTGATCTGCGTTTCCTGCGGATGAGAGTGAATGAATTTGCATGCTACCAAACCCTCAGACATATAATACCATCAAACGATCTCGTTCTCTCGTCTATTTTTTACTTTAATGAATTGAATTTCTTTCGTCTATTTTCTCGAGTTCGTGTCATGTAGGGAGAAAGATCGTAAGTGTTACTTATCTATTTGTCTAAATCGAAATGCCATTATCAACTTTCTGTCGGATCGTTGGCGCTAACTATTAATCCCAAAAGCTCGAGCTGTTAGAAATACGCAACCAATTCACTTAAAGCGTACAGACACAGCGCCTACGGGTCTCGACCGGACTCAACCCACCTGGACGTTGGGTCTATTGTTGGGCCTCTTGCTGTTAGGTCTATTGTGGACCGCAGCCCCACTCAACTTATTGAGCTCACCCAACTCAACTTATTAGTCTCCTCGGCCTATTGTCACGAGGCAGGAAGTTGGACCTATTTAACCCATAAATAAATAACCAACACTTTCCACGACAGTAAAAGAGAGAAGCTCACTTTAGCTTCCGACTATGGCAAACACGAACACTTTGTTTCTAGAAGCTTCTATTTTCTGGAGTATAGCAAAGTTTTGCTCGAGAAACCAAGCCAAAGAAAGTCGGAGTCAAAATAAAGCTATTTTCTTATCCCTAACTTAATGTGTTTTGTCAGGAGCGTCGAGCTGCGCGAGTTCCAGGGCAACCGAGATTGTCGGGATACCAGCGAATGAAGCAGACGATAAAACTGAGAACTAAAATAGTGCGTATTCGGATGCGCGATCGATCTTGTTACGGACAAAACTAGTTCAGCAAAATGGGAAGGTGTTCAGTGTTATGCGAATCGTAGGGAGATTCAACTTCTTCTGAATCGACCCCTCGTCGGTTTTTCTAAAACAAGAGGAATGTGAAAGTTTCGCGTCTCGGAATCGACAGTGCAAATTCAGGAAGATACTAACTACTTTATCATGTGCTCGAATTGCTCCATTTTTTTTTTTGTTCAATCTAAGATCTTGTAAATTTGTTGCTTCTTGTTTTATATATAGTTTTGTGATCATCTAAACTTTATTTGTATTTGTATTTTTTATTTTTTTTTATTTTTTTCATCCTGATCTTGTTAGAGAGAGATGTGTATTATGATAAAGCTATTCATTTTGCTCTCTTTAATTCATGGTTAACTCTTGGAATATAATTTGTTTTTTGTTCTATTAGTTTTGCACTCCTATTTTATTTGAATTAAATGTTTTTCTAAACACAAATTTATTAACATAATTTCCAACAATTGCCATTACATTTAAGTTTGGGGCAATTTCCTATATACTCCTAAAATTTTTTCTGTTTTCAGATTTATCTCTCTTAGAAGGCTAATATTAAAACTACATTTCTTACGTTCCAACTTCTTTTCAAAATACTCCTGAAGTTAAACTCTGTTAGTGTACCGTTTGGAGCTGCCGTTATCTGTGTGAAATTATCATTTTGCTCTTTCAAATATATCCTAAACCCTAAAACTCTAAACTCGGGCAAAATAGGTATATCTGATAGTTTTCAACTCCGATTATTATTTAACTCTAGTTTAACCCTAGTTAACTTAACAAAGGGAAATGGTATGAGTATTTTTAATAACGGTGGAACGTATGAGGGGTATATTGGAAAGAAAAAAATAAGAGGGGTAAATCAGATATTTCTTCAGATTTCAGGGATACACAGGCAATTATTCCTTTAAATTTTTTCTTTATTAGAGTATGATTAAGCTGTTCAATTGTATCTGGTAATTAATGATTTAGTTGTTTTTTCTTTTTACATTATTTTGCAGAAGCAATGTTACATGTACATCTCAAAAGAGGTGTACATTCTACACCCCACTCAGAATGTCTTTTAGAGGTCATTTTAAGTGATCTTTTATCACACCTCCGCTCATTGAATGGGTGGGATGTGAGATGTACGCTCCAAAAAAAAGCGTACAAATAGGATTTTTCATTTTGTACTTGTTTAGGCGACTTTATAACTAAAATAAGTTTTTTCCCCTTTCAATTTATCATTTATTTCATACTCCTGGATAAAAAAAAAATAACCAAAAAATCCTAAAAACTTGTGCCAATAGCTAAACTTCTTTTATATATATATGGCTAAATTACAAAAAAATTTCTCTGTAATATCTCGCTTTTTCATTTTGCTCTCCTGTCTTTTAAAAGCTTACATTTTGTCCCCTCGTAATTACCGAAATATGCATTTACCTCCCATCGTCACCATTCCGTGAGTGAACCGTCAATTTCTTAAAAAATATTATTAGATATACCCAAAATACCCTTAAAAAATGGCGGGAAATAAGCTAAAACCCATTCTCTCTCCAATATAAGGTAAGGACATTTTTGTCAATTTACCTCCTCTGCTAACGCCGTTGCCCTCTAAAAACAATTCGGTAATTACGAGGGGGCAAAATGTAGGCTTTTAAAAGACAGGGGGGCAAAGTGAAAAAGCGTGATATTATAGGAAGGTTTTCTGTAATTTAGCCTCTCTCTCTCTCTCTCTCTCTCTCTCTATATATATATATATATATATATATATATATATATAGGTAAATGATGGAAATGCAACTAGAGTAATGAACTCTAGGTTAATGAGAGAAATGTGAGTTAGATTCAATGAACTCTAGGCTAAGTATAGCATGAAAAAGATAGAGCTAATAAAAATTCTAAGTCAAGGTGGTATATAAATAGAGTTATTGAAACTCTAAGCTAAAAGGAAAATGCAAAGTAGAGTTAATGAACTCTAGGCTATCTATGGCATGAAAAATGTAGAGTTAATAAAACTCTAAGTCAAGGTGAAATGCATATAGAGTTAATATACTCTAGGGCAATGTTTGGTTCACGGATAAATTTAAGAGGTATAAATTTTTTTATACTTGGGATAGCTTGCTATTCCAGGATAATAAAGTGTAAAATTTAAATTGCGTTTGGTTGAAAAGTTGGTATTATCTGAAATAGTTAAAATTATGTTTGGTTAAAATTATGGAATAGTAGAGAATAGTGGAAAAAGAAGATAGAATTTTTATAAAAATACCAACTTTGCCCTTAGCTTTTTTTATAGAAAAATTAATTTAATTATTATATTAAATTTGAAGCAATTTAATTATAAATAATAAATTATGTTAAAAAAATAATATTTTTTATTTTATATTATATTTTAAGAATATAAATAATAAATTATATTTTATATTATATTTTATATATTTTATATATTTTATATTATAATTTATAATTTATATTATAATTTATATTTTATATTATAATTTATAATTTATATTATAATTTATATTTTATATTATAATTTATATTTTTTATTTTTTATTTTTTATTTTATATTATATTTTATATTATAATTTAATTATAAAAAATAAATTATAACTTTGCGCATTCACTACCCCAGGGATAAAATCCTATTCCATAGGGGGAGAGGAATAAGGCTTAACGGGTTATTCCAGAATAACCCGTTAAGCTAGGGATAAAAAAAAAAAATTATCCCATATCATTTTATAATACTGTTTGGTAAGAATTGGGCGATAAAGGGGGTTATTCCCCCTTTATCCCCCAACCAAACATTGCCCTAGGTGAATGTGAAAGATGAAAAATAGAGTTAATGAACTCTAGATTAATGTTAGGAATGCAAGTAGAGTTAATAACTCTAGGTCGAATGTAAGGTCAATATAGAGTTAATAATTCTAGGCCGAATGTAAAGTGAATGTAGAGTTAATAAACTCTAAGTCAAAGAACGAACTGTTTAAATTGGCGGTCTCGAAACGTGACAGTATTTATATCTTTTCATTTTTTTTCAAATATCCAAATTTTTTTGACTCTCTAAATGCATAATGGCAATTAGAATGTCAATGAGTAAGTGTTCTCCAAATTTAATATGCAATTTATAATATGCTATTTAATTATAATTGTTAATAATTATAATTAAACATGCACTTTGAATATATTTGCCAATGATTATAATATGCAATTTAATTATAACTGTTCTCTAAATTCTTCTTTCAACAAAATATACAATCTAGAAATGTCAAACGAGTCGGATTCGAGCCGATTTTTAAAAATCCGAATCCAAGCCCGACTACCATCCGAATCCGACGAATTTTAAAAATTCATATCAAAATTTGAATTCAACCAAAAATTTAAAACTCGAATCCGAACCCAAAAATTCAAATCCGATATAATTATTATTTTTTTTTTCTCTTTGCAATATTTCAAAATATATTATATTAAATTTAAAATTTTAAAATATAAATTTAAATATAATATTAAATATTTATATACACATATATTATATAATGTAAAATCAATTCGAGTTCGGATAGGGTTCGGGTTTGGATCGGATATAATCAAAATTTATATTCAAATTCAAATTCGTTAGATTTTTATTTTTTATTACTATATCCGAATTTATATCCATTAACATCGGATAAATCAATTCCGTTCGAATTCGGATTCGGATAAAATTTCAGATATCCGTATCCATTGACATCCCTGAACAGGAGAAGCAATACCTCTCCTGTATAATTTCGGTAAAGAATTTTTTTTTTTTTTTTGAGAAAATTTATTTTATTCAATAGAAAAATAAACTAAGCAATATGAGTGAGACAGGTAGGTCTATCAGGAAAGCGAAAAAAAAGAGCTGTAGAACACTCAACCCAGATCTCTCCAGTACGAGAACTGTGTCCTGATCCAGCCATCAGCGCAAAGGGAGTCAGTATTTGAATGCTGCCGGTAAAGATTTTTTTTTTTTTTTTTTTTTTTTTTTGTAGGTTATAGTGTTTTATATGATGGTTCGGATTATTATATAAGAGAAATAAAAAGAAACATAAATAATTGGTAGGCTTTTAAATTGGGACAAAATAAAATTATTTGGGCAAATAAAATTTTTGATAGGATTATTTGGCTAATTATCAAATTTTCAAGGGTGAAGTTGAAAAAAAAAAAAAAAAAAAAAATCCTCACCAAAACCCTCGAAGGCAAAAAAAAAAAAAAAACCCCTCTCTCTCTCTCTCTCTCTCTCTCTCTCTGAAAAAAAAAAAAAAAAAAAAAAAACCTCCTCTCTCTCTCTCTCTCTCTCTCTCTCTCTCTCTCTCTCTCTCTCTTTCTCTTCCCCTCACTGCTCATGGCGGAGGACTCCAAATCCCCTCCAAACCCTAACCCTAGGGCGTCCAAGAGGTCGTCCGTGTGCGAGGAGTGCGGGGAGAAGCCGTGGAAGTACCGGTGCCCCGGGTGCTCCCTCGTCTCGTGTAGCCTCCCCTGCGTCCAATCCCACAAGCGCCGCATCTCGTGCGACGGCAAGCGCCGCCGCACCGACTTCGTCCCCCTCCGACACTTCGACGACAACCTCCTCCTCTCCGGTACCCTACTTCTTCTTTCCGTTGATCTTAGGGTACCTATTCGATCTTAGGGTTCTTGAGTTTGATTACCAGTTTAGTCCCTGGAATTTGACCTAGGTTTCAATTTCATGTTCATGATCTTCAGTTGGGTAAAAAAAACTTACCTGAACAATAGACCATTTTGAGTTGGCCCCTCAACCTTTCAAAATTTTGATTTTACTACGCCACTTTTCAATTTGTCTGATTTAAGTCAGTTTATCTTTACAGATTAAGTATACTTCATACAATTCTTACATCTATAAATTTATTAAAGTAAATAATTAGCTTAAATTCAAGTCAAACAAATTGAAAGATTGAATAGTAAAATCAAAATTTTGAAAGGTTGGGTAGATGATGCAAAATGATTCATAATTCAGGTAAGTTTTGTATGTTTTTACCTTTCAATTATATCAATAGAGTGTCTAAAGTTTGTTTTGCGAGAAAGTTTCTATTTAACCAATTCTATTGAGCGGCGGGAGATGATGAATGGTCTAATCGCGGCCAAGTTTTGTAACCTCATATTGAAATGTTGTTGAAAAAATAAATTTTTTATTGTACATTTATACAAAATGAGAACTTTTGATTCGACGTCGTTATGTTGAGCCACATATAGTGATGAAAGGTCAAATCGGGGCCGATTATGTAAGTTTGTGTTATAAATGATGTACAAATAAAATATTTTGTTATCGATCTTTTATGCAACTTAAAACTTTTGATTATAACTTAGATGTTGTTATTCTTGCATAGAATAGCTGTTATAAAGAATAATTTCTTTTTGTTCTTCGTCGTAGTTTAGTCCTGGTCGTCTACTGTCTACTACTGAGGAAGTGCTATGGCAGCACTGTGTCACACTTTTTCTTCGAATTGAAACCGTAAGCAAAAAATTGAAATCAATTTCAAACTGTAGGTAACAAATTGTTAGAAATGGAACTTTGAGGAGGAAATCGAAACCATATCAACCTTCTCGTCTGTTAAAAATGGAAGTGAAACTTTCTGGATGGAATTTAAAATCTTCCTCCCTGGCCGGTTACCTATCTTCTCTGCTCCTTCTTGTGTCTCCTTTGATCTTTCATACCCATTCGATGTTTATTTTTTTGTGTTAGTTACAAATTTAGTCTATGAAGCTTGACCTTGATTTTTAATTTCAGCTTCATAGAATCTTAGCTTCTGATATGGCAATTTTGTTGCTGGAGCTGAACTTTGTGCTGTATTATGATTATGCCTTTAGGCGGTCTATCTTCTGAAGAATTTTCATGTCAACGATGTTGTCAGACTTTTTTGTACTAAATTAAAAACTATCAAGAGTGAAATTGAGTTCAGGGATGAAATTGAAATTGTGGTCAAACTCCAGGGCTCAGAATAGAAACATGAGAGTGAAATTGTTATCACGGTCAAGTTTCAAGTACATAATTCTTACAATTAGAAGTGTGAGAATTGATTTTTAGCACCAATTGGATCTTTGCCCTATTGTTTTGTTTGATCGATTAAAGATTACAACTTTCTGGAGGAGACGAAGAGGGTCGCTGAATCAGCCCAGAGATTGATTGCTGGGTATGGTGGGTATGTTGGGAATAATTTGCCAATGAGACTACGGATGCTTCGGAAGGCTGCTTATAGGCGGAAAACTCAACTGTTCTTTTTACCACTAGGCATGTCAAAGAGAGAGAAGAACCGTTCCATCTACAATCATAGGTTCGTTTTGCATTTTTTTCTCTTTGGTTTCTTGTTATTTTTCGTGAGTATAAATTTGAATTTGTGATTTGTTTGGCCATTTTTCTGTGTTAGTTTAGGAACTTGGGTCGCGCCTCTAAATTTTTCTTGTTATGTGTTTAAAAGCTACTGATCTAAATTTATTCTAATAGTATTCGTTAGCTATCTCCTGGTGAATGTGTTAGACAGCGACTAGAATAAAGTGCGATCAAGAGCCAACAATGAGGCTATTATAACAGAATCAATATTTGCTGTTTCTCTTATTGGATCAATTAATAAATTAATCTTATTTTTTTTCATTTTTTTTTTCTCATTTCTTTTGCGATTGTTTAATGGAAATTAATCTACGTGAATGATGTCTACATTATTTAACACATTTCTGCATCCGGACAGATGTTTTATACTTGGTTTTGCGGGCATTTTACTAAGATTTTAGTAGTAGTACTCTAAAATTGGGTTTATGCAAGATGTGGATTATCTAAATATTTGGGTTTAGAATGTTGTAGTGTATGCTTTTAAGTGCCTTTTACTCGCATGTTCACCTGTGTTTATCTTGTTCTAAGCCGTTGATTTTTGCGATCAAATTACTTGCTCATGTGCTAGATGTAATTTTCTTCGTAAGCTATCATTCTATTCATTCTTTCATTTATAGTTTACTTTGCTTCCAGGAAGAACTCCATCTTTTGGACCCTCGAGTGGAGGTTTAACTCAACAGATATCATCTTACTTGATCATGGGTGATTTCAAATTCTAGTACATTTTTCCGATATTATACAAAAGTGCCATTAGTAAAGCGTATCTGTTTAGAGTACTATGGCATGATTCTCTTACTCGCCTAGTGTTAGGAATTGCTTCTAAATTTAAAAAAAAAAACATTCTTTTTCAGCGTAGATGAAAATGCCGAATTGTCGGTTTCAGTAAAGAAGCATTTATCTCCTAGTCCGTGGAAAGATAAGCTTACACAATTCCGCAATGTAGGATTGGATGATTTGAAGCTTTTCATTCGGAAAAGTGCGAAGGTAAGAGTGATGATTTTTTTTTTTATATATATATATTGTTTTATATTTGGCCTTTTGCCAAGAGAAACAGAAGCATTATCTCTTGCAAAAACATTACAAATTTTTTTAATTTTTTTTTTTTTTTTTTTGCGGTTGTAACTAAGTTTTCAACCTTTAGGATCAAACTGCCCATTCACAATAGGACAATAATGTACACTTTTGAATGATCAGTGCCCTATTTCAAAAGCATGTATCTGCAGTTCATAATCGCGCTTCGGCCGTTCAAAACTTTCCGCTGTGGTCCTGTAGCTGAGAGACAGTTTGGTCATGAAAAGCGAGTAGGGTTCAAACTACTACACATGTTTGAGTTACAGGTATTTTGCACAAGTGTAAAATCGAATCTTATAGGCCTTAAAATTGAAATCTTAGACTTTGTTACTTAGAAGTGATCTACGGCATATGCGAGGCCTATATACTAAATAACTAGTAGTTCTTGAAACCTATTTAATAAGCATCCATTAAGCCCGTTGATCAATTTGTAGGATATATGTTTCTAGAATGTATGATTTTTGCACATAAGCCGCTAGGTATTGGAGATCACGTTCGTGTCGGAGTGTCGTAAACAGGTCGTGTAATTATGTAGGTATATGGACATGTAGGTCAATTTAAACCTGACCCTGACGCATTTTATGAACGGGTCAGGACTCGAAACTCAAATCCACTTCGTTTATTAAAACAAACTAAGTGGGTTGACCAGCTTACGGACTATTAAAACCTTTTATTATATATAACTAAGATGTGCGTATATATTATAACATAATTAAATAAATTTTTATATATTTCTATTCATTTTTATATGTTTCATATTAAATGGGTCAAGCCGGTTACGCAGGTCATACAAAATATGAATTGTATGATTGACGATTCAAGAATTGGCTCGTTTCTAACCCAAACCCATTTAAGCTAAAAACCCAAACGCTCCAATTTTGTGTGTGGTCATTGCCATCTGTAGTCTCAATTTTGATTTTGAGGCCTTTATCATTGAATTTCACTCTCTGTAAAAGGTATATAACTCATCAGTTTTTGTAACTTGATCCAAGTATTTAAATGCCATGGCATGGGGTCGTGCCGAGCATTTGTTGGCACGATATGGCACAGTGCGTGCCGTTCCGTGATGTGTGTCACTCACAAAAATATCTGTGCCGACACACTATATAACATGAAATATATATATTTTCTTTGGCACTAATATATTCTAATTGCTTATTATATATCTTTATTGAATCTTTTGAAATTCATTAATGTAAATACTTGCTAATTTCAAAAAAAAAAAAGGCTAAATTACAGAAAACCCCTCTGTCATATCCCGCTTTTCCACTTTACCCCCCTGTCATTTAAAAGTCGACAATCTGCCCCCTCGTAATTACCGAATTGTGCAATAACCCCCCCGCCGTCAGTTGACCGTCAGTTTTTTTGAAAATATAATTTCATATATCCAAAATACCCTTGGAAAATATCCCTTAAAAAAAAAAAAAAAAAAAGACTTCGGAATAGAAAAGAAAAAAAAAAAAGTAGGGCATTTTCGTCAATTTACCATTTCCGTTAACGTTGTTGCCCCCTAAAGACAATTCGGTAATTACGATGGGGGCAGATTGTCGACTTTTAAATGACAGGGGGGTAAAGTGGAAAAGCGGGATATGACAGGGGGGTTTTCTGTAATTTAGCCAAAAAAAAAAGAAAAAGAAAAGGGTTTTGAGCTGTGGCATCGGCACGGGGTTGTGTCGTGCCGATATCTTATTGGCACGTTGGGCATGGGCTGTGTTGATGGGCACTTAAATCCTTGGCTTGATTTCTACACTTTTTTCTTGTAAGAAGACCTGTACTTTGCCTCATTTTGAAACTACTTCTTGTTTTAAACCCCTGCAGGGAGCCAAGTCGCCATGCCGTGAGTTAAACATTAGGGCCCCTTTAGGCCCACAACTTAAGAATGTTCTTGCTATAGAGTACCCTACAATACATGTCTTTCTCCCTTCCCACAGTTACGACTTTGAAATCGAGAAGGACACAAATTCGTTTGTTGAGCGTAACGAGACTTCAGATCATGTTGTTGTTCCAAAAGGTTCCGTATTTAAAGAAGAGGAAATAGAGGAAGGGGAGATGACTTCGGAAACTCAAGTTTTGGATATCATAGATTACAAAATTCCCAATTATAGTGGTGCTAATACGAGTTCTGGTGGTAACTTCGGTTCACAGTCGAAGAGGTTTAAGGAGAACAACGAATACGGAGGACGAGTGAAGGATCCTAATTTGGAGCTTAATGATGCTAGTCGGCTACAAAACGGAAGTATTTTTACCCATCCGAGAGAAACTAATGATGCTGTTAGGGTTTTCGAGTATGAGAACTTCGACTTTGAGCAAGAGATGAGAGATGCTTATTCCGACCTACTTGGCGAGATGAACCCTGATGATTTCTTGTGCTTGGATGATGGATATTGCGAGGAAGAAGGATCTAAGGAAAGCAAAAATGCCCTAGATTTTGGTGGGGCTTTATTTGGCGCCGAAGAATTAGAGGAAGGCGAGATACCGAGCTTCTGAACTTGAACCGATCGCTATTCGTAAAGAGAATATGTGTTGCTGAAGCCGCAAAATGAAGCAATGGCTACAATTTCCTTTAGTTTTGGATCAACCGGGTGGGTCGCCTCGTGGATTTACAGTTAAACTTTGTATTCCATTGTATCCAGAACATGGCCATGTGTAAATTTCTCGGAGCTTCGTCAAAATGAGTTTCAAGATTATGTAACAAGCAATTTTTTTGGTCATCTGTCGATGTATGATGCGAAAGAAATTTTGCAGTTGAGCTTACGATAATTATGAGGCCTTTTGTTGGTTTTAGATTTTCACTTTAAATTTGATTCTACTATCCCATTCTGTTTGGTTTGATTCTACTTTTCTGAGAATCTGAATGCCAAGTTTCTCGGTTCAAACAGATACTGAATCTGTTTCAGTAGGAGTTACAGAACTTAGTTCTCTGCTTCAACATACTCTGAATGAATTGTTGGTGGGAGAGGAAGAGGAAGGGTTGGTTTTTTTATAATCTTAGTGAGGATCCAACTCTTTTCTGATCTGTTTTTGTACTTGGTTTCAAATATCAACAATATATATATATATATATATATATATATATATATATATATATATAGATAATTAAGCTGGAATACTATCGATAGCACCAAGTCATTAGTGCTATCAAGTTTTTAGCCATTGGATTAAAAAATGTGCAGTTAGGATAATAGTTGTTCCCTAGGGTTTAGTGGATGGTTGGTTGAATAGTAAAAATCTTAGGACCCGCTATAATTCCAACCGCACATATTTTAATCCAAGGGCTAAAAACTAAAATCTTAGGACCCGCTATAATCCCAACCGTACATATTTTAATCCAAGGGCTAAAAACTTGATAGCACCAATTACTTCGTGCTATCGATAGTATTCTAGCCGGACTCTCTCTCTCTCTCTCTCTCTCTCTATATATATATATATATATATATAGCTTTCAATTGGCCTTTGTTTGGAGTATTAATATTAGGGTCAGTTTGGTCTAAATTTTAGAAAAATGATTTCTTCTGAATTGATTTTAGTTTGGAGCATTGATTATGATCAAAAGTTGTAGAGTGTTTGTCTGAGTTTAGATAGAAAATAATTTTTTGAAATAATTTTGTAAAATTGGTAGGCAAAAAACTTTTACTTTTTGCAAATAAATTTTCTTTTTTTATTAAATTTTATTTTAAAATAATTTAAATTTTAAATTTTTTAAATTTTAAATTTTAAATTTGAATATTTAAAATTTAAAACTTAAAATTTAAAATTTTAAATTTTAAAATTTGAATTTTAAAAATTTGTAATTTGTAATTTGAAAATTAAAACTTATAATTTAAATTTAAAAATTTAAAAATTTTAAATTGTAAATTTTTAATTTTAAATTTTTATCTTAAATTTAAAATTTGTAATTTTAAATTTTAAATTTTGAAAATTAAAATTTAAGATTTAAAATTTTAAATTTAATATCTAGATTTTAAAATTTTAAATTAGAAATTTAAGGTTAAAATTTGAAATTTAAAAATTCAAATTTAAAATTTAAAAATTTGAATTTAGATTTAAATTTAAAATTTAAATCTAAAATTAAAATTAAAATTTAAAATTTGAGTTCAAAATTAAAATCAAATTTCAAGAAACATATTTTAGCTACTTTTGATTTTGGATCTCAAAAATTTAAAAATTAATTTTAAAAATCAAAATTAAAATTTTGAAACTTTTCAACCAGTTAGTTAGTGTTAGTTTGGTATTGATGTTTTTCTAACATTATTAAATAAAATAAAGTTGGTGCAAAATCATAAAGGACAATTTGGTAGTGAGGTTTTATCTATCACTATTAAATATGCAATTTGATATTGAGGTTTACCTAAAGTTATTAAATAAAATGGAGTTGAGAAACAAAATAAGAATATGCATCTACGTTTCTAGTGAGATTATTGATAATATATCCTAATCGATTTATTATAACATACGGAATGAAATGCCATACTACATCCACGTAATGTAATCTCTCTGTAATTTTTGAATCGGGAGCGATGATGGAATTAGGTGGCCGGCGGAACGGGGCATGCCCGACTCGATTATGATCCCGTAGTGGAAATTGCGGGGCGCGAGACGCCTCGGCAAGACAATGGGCTGCCGGACGGGCGAGATGCGTGGGACGGGTCGCTCGGTTAAGCAGACGAGCGAAACGCGCAAGGGCATCTCGCTCGGGCCCATTCGAATGGACTAAGTTGTGAGAACTTGTATTGTCCTGGATGCTTGCTTCGGAGGCAAAGGGGCATTCGGTTAAGTAGCACTCTCGAGGAGAGTTTGTCCGACTAGGCGGAATATACTCGGCTTGAAGGCCAATCTCGTTGGCGGGATTGTTTGTTCGGAACTCGCGGAGTTCGACAAGGGGTTCGACGTAAGGCGCGGCGCCGGACAGTCAGGCTCGTGGAGGAGCATGCTTGGTTAATGCTTGAGTTGTGATCTCACTGTTTAAGTTCGAGGGCGTGTCCGTGACAAGGGGCTCGTGAAGGCTGGCTCAGGTGTGCGACACTTGAGCACCGCACGGAATAATTTTAAGGCGAAAAAGCTGGCCCCGTGAGATTATTGATAATATATCCTAATCGATTTATTATAATATATACGGAATGAAATGCCATACTACATCCACGTAATATAATCTCTCTGCAATTTCAAATAAACCTTAGTAACCTTATAAAAATGTGTTATGATTCGTCCTTACAAATAAGCTATTTTTCTATCGTACTTTTTTGCTATACTTAACGAAATTATCTCGCAATTCCAAACGAAGCTTTATTAATTTTATAAAAGTGTGTTATGACTTGTTCCCTTTCCAATTATATGTATTTTACCAAGGTAAAAATTTATAAAACTTATTTGAACATTAGGCTATTTTTAATTACCTGTTCAAACTTTCAAAATTTTAATTTTACTATTTAATTTTTTAAAGATATTTTAACTTTAAAATTTAAGTTAATTACTTACACATTAAAAAAAAAAAAAATTGTTTACTAAAAATAAATTAGGTTTGAACACGTAGAATGGTTTAAAAATAGACATATCAAATCAGTAATTATTTAAATTCAAATAATTAATTCAAAATTTAATTTAAATTTTGAGTTTGATTCATAAATTCAAATCTACATTCAAATTTTAATTTAAATTTTAAAATGAATTCAAAATTTTAATTTTGAATATACATTAAATTGCAAAAATACTTGGAAACAAATCAAATTTTAAAAATGAAACAATTAAAATACAAACTCTACACCAACAACCATTTAAATTCAAAAGTTATTTTAACTTAAAATTTACATTTAAATTTAATATAATTTATAAATATGACATGCATCGCATATGCAATAGGGTTATGGCAAAAGGGTAATTTCGAATTAGCATATTCAAATTTTCTACGAATATTAGATGCACGCACCAAGTATTTTTGGGTTTCGAAATAACTCGAAAATAATAAAAGTTATTGTTATTATTCCGTTACACGATATATATATAAAAAAAAAAAAAAAAAAAAAAATTCTGATCAAATCAAGTTATTATATATACTTCTAGAATAATCAGAAAACAATTAATCCACATTAGAAGAATATGACTATTCTCATACAATAGTTTAACTTTTTTTTTAATAATTAAAATAATATAAAAGTATAATTATATTATATATATAATTTTATAATATTTTATAATATTATTTATATATATAATAATAGTAATAGTAATAATTTTTTAATTATTATTATTAGTAGTAGTATTAGCCTATTATACAATATAATATTATTTTTTATTACTTTTATAAATTTATTTATATTATATGTTGTTCTAAAATATTTAATATAATATAAAATAAAATATTATATAATATATAAGGTAATAAATATATTAAGTATATAATATTCTAAAATATATTACCTTTAATTATTTATATATAATATTTTTAATTTATTTTATTATATTATTATTGAAGTATGTAATATAATATATATTATAATAATATATATTATCTAATATATATATATATATATATATATATATATATATATATTATGAGGTAGTAGTATAGCCTATTATATAATATAATATTTTTTTTTTTATTACCTTTTAGTAAATTTTATTTAGATTATATGTTGTTCTAAAATATTTAATATATATAAATAGAATATTATATAATATTAAGGTATATATATATATTAAAATAAATAATTACCTTTAATTATTTTATATATAATATTTTTAAAATGTTTTTATATATTATTATTAAGTATATTATATATATATATATACCATATAGGGAAATATATGTACAGCCCCATTAATGGGTATAATGCACAATCGAAATAACACTCAGAACGGAGGTTTTTATGTAATAATATCGTCCACTCAAGAACGAGGGCTGGATTAAGCTATAAGTCATTAAAAAAATGAGATGATATAATCACTCCTAATTTGTAGGGTATACTATTTCCCTCCTTTTATTTCGCTTTCTATCAGAGCACCTTAATCCTTTCCTCCCGCTCCCTCTATATCTCTATTCTATATCTATCTATCTTTATAGTATATAAACTATCTCTCACTCCTATATCCCTTATCATCCTAGAACAAGAACAAAGTACACTCCATTAAGGGGTGTACCGTACATCATCCTCAACCTGGATTAAATCTATAGTCATATTCCCTCACTCCTAAATCCTAGTAGGGCTACTCTTTCCCTCCTTTCTCTCCTCCCTCCCTATTTCTCCTCTCCTCCTTTCCTCCCTCTCTCTCTCTCTCTCTCTCTCTCTCTCCTCTCTCAAGTCTCTCTCTCTCTCTCTCTCTCTCTCTCTCTCTTCGACAGTCTACGAGGCCTTCGCGAGGGCGACGCCCCCTATCAGGCCACGATCCCTTACGTCGACGAGAAGCTCTGAGTATGCTTCCATCCCCTCGGCCCCTCTCTCTCTGTTGTTTCGACGATCTACGACGCCTTCGCGAGGGCGACGCCGTATGTACATTTCAATCCCCTCATTTTATTCTCTATTTTTTTCCACAGTAATGCTATGGCTAAATCCCTGTTAGGGTTTCTTTTTTTCATTCAATGTTCCGGTACACAATCCTAGTATTACAATGTGTACCGGTACTTGATGTTCCGGTACACAATCCTCGGTACCGGTACAACTCTATCATGGCGAAGACCACTTTGTACCGGTACCCAGGATTGAGTACCGGTACACAATCCTTGTACCGGTATCCAGGATTGAGTACCGGTACACAATCCTTGTACCGGTACACAATCCTTGTACCGGTACCCAGGAATGAGTACCGGTACATATTGGGTACACAAATCCTGGGTACACATGGGGTACACAATCCTGGATAAAATTTATCTAATATAATAAATTATCTCTCTATCTCTCTCTCACTAGTAGTATTAAATGTAGGTTATTAAATGTAGGTTAATGCTTTTATTAACATTACAGGTATCATTTTTCTAAAACAACACTGCTAGCTATACACCCTTTGACAAAGCTGTATAGCTTAGACCCTTAAGAGGGGAGTGGGATGTAAATGTTTTAGACTTTTTTATATGTTCATTTGATTGTCTTAATATATGATTCATAGTTCGATTTTACTTACTTGTTTACATAATTATGTGTCTTCCATATTGGCCCCCTCCCTCCCGATTTATTAAATTAGGTTCACCTGCAAAGTCCTACGATTAACAACTCGCCCATAATGCACTTACCTTATGGTATTGATGTGCAGAGCAATCCAGCCATGATATTAACGGTAATGTTACTTAACTTTCTCCTAGATGTTTATTTACTATAAATTTGTCTTTAATACACATATTCTAATTTATTTATTTTGTTATATATGCAAGACACCGTGGGCCCCTCAAAACTTTGACATGTCGATAGACCCTGTCAGGTACCCTCCTATATCGGATACAAGTCCAAAATAAAATAGTGAGATTCGTACCTGCTTTATGCAAATGGCGCACTCTATGCAGTTCTAACAGGTAATGACAATTTATTGTTTCAATTCTATATGTAAAATTATTTTTTGTCTTTAATTTGATTTTATTAAATATTTAATCAGGTGTACAAATATGACATATCGCAAGAACAATAAATGCAGCACAGCAAACATGAGACGGGCAATTGAAAGCGAGATCCATACAATGGACTATGCTATTAAACCATTAAGCATTGATATGCGTTGTACACTCTATATCGGGAGAGTTTATATTTAGCATTAAATTTTTTCATTCTGCTCTTGTAGTATTGCATATATATCATGATGATTAATTGTAATAACATACTTACATTTTTCCTATATTGAAGTATGAATTTTTATATTTCATTTCTATGTTATAAGATCTATGTATATATTTGAGTTTATATGGCAAATCTGTATTCCAATATGTCATACAACGTGTAATTATCTAACTCGATATTGTTCCATCTTTCATTCTGCTTTGATATATAAATTCGCAGACTGTTACACCCATATGTTATATAAAAGAACTAATCATTGCCGCCATCCAATATATATCAATCAACCTGGTACACCCATAGATGGAGGACTTCTATGCAGTCTAATTTCAAGTCCTCCATCTTCTATATATGAATGTTCACCACTTATTTATAGCTGTTGCTTTAACACTTTTAAGGAACACCCATCTACTAAATTCTGCCAATTGTTTTAAGGAACACCCCTAGAGGGATTCTGCACAGTCATATATATAAAAGGGAACACTTGTATGCAGTCTAATTTCAAGTCTTCCATCTTGTATATATGAATGTTCAACACTTATCTATAGCTGTTGCTTTAACACTTTTAAGGAACACCCATCTATTAAATTCTGGCAATTGTTTTAAGGGACACCCATAGAGGGATTCTGCACAGTCATATATATAAAAGGGAACACTTGTATGCAGTCTAATTTCAAGTCCTCCATCTTGTATATATGAATGTTCAACACTTATCTATAGCTTTTGCTTTAACACTTTTAAGGAACACCCATCTACTAAATTCTGCCAATTGTTTTAAGGGACACCCATAGAGGGATTCTGCACAGTCATATATACAAAAGGGAACACTTGTATGCAGTCTAATTTCAAGTCCTCCATCTTGTATATATGAATGTTCAACACTTATCTATAGCTGTTGCTTTAACACTTTTAAGGAACACCCATCTACTAAATTCTGCCAATTGTTTTAAGGGACACCCATAGAGGGATTCTGCACAGTCATATATACAAAAGGGAACACTTGTATGCAGTCTAATTTCAAGTCCTCCATCTTGTATATATGAATGTTCAACACTTATCTATAGCTGTTGCTTTAACACTTTTAAGGAACACCCATCTACTAAATTCTGCCAATTGTTTTAAGGGACACCCATAGAGGGATTCTGCACAGTCATATATACAAAAGGGAACACTTGTATGCAGTCTAATTTCAAGTCCTCCATCTTGTATATATAAATGTTCACCACTTATCTATAGCTGTTGCTTTAACACTTTTAAGGAACACCCATCTACTAAATTCTGCCAATTGTTTTCAGGAACACCCCTAGAGGGATTCTGCACAGTCATATATGCATGTTCAAAACTTATGGTGAAGAATAAAAATTAAGAGTGAATAATAATCATTTACATCCATGATATAATTTACAATCTATATCCATGGGTTATCTGTTGGCTCGCAACGCTCCCAGGACTCAATCACAACTCTTATGATCCATTCTCTACTGTCTACATATGGTGTTACTTCCTCCGGAATCATGTTAGGATCAATGCATTTGATCAGCACGCGATAGTATCTGAAATTTTCGCAATGTCGGCTAGGATCATCCGCACTTATGTAGCGGCCAAAACTAGAGACGATTGTTTCAGCCTCTGCGTATTGATGGCAATAAATCGGGTAATTATGTAGGCGAATCCATACATAGTATTGTAATGTTGGCGTTATTGTCCCACGATTGCCATCCCATGGAGATACCGTCATCGCGAATGTGTCGTCGAATTGGAGAACGACTAATAGCATTCTGCATCCTTGTCACCGTAAGAAAAATTACTATATAAGTTCCGACAGGACCTCCTGCAAATTGGAAATCATGAGGCCTTCCTCCTATCTGACTTGCGAGCAACGCGGCCACGGCAGCCCGCGAACGTTCATTATCGTTTGCATAGGCATCGACAACTATTTGCGCCGTCCGCTCCAATTGGCTATCAGTCTCTTCATGCGCAGGCGTCCAAGGAATGATGCAGTAGTTGTTGCGAGGACGGGAGGAATAAGAGGTATGGCTAAAGCTAGAGCTTGCCATGATAAGTATAATTGTATACGAGAGTGAAATTGAGAGGGGGATGAAGATAGAGTGAGATAGAGAGTGAGTGGGTTGTAGGGTGAGATTGAGTACCTATCTACAATATTGCGGATATTGGTATACAAAGCGATTACACTTATAGGCCATAATTCCTTGGGAGGCTATACAGCGGCTTTGCGCACTTTTGCGAAGGGCAAATTATATAGCATATTCTAATATAGAATATTCTATATCATTGGATGGTGTTTAGAACAGTGGGTAAGTGGGTAATAGTGTGATAAGGGGAGGATTAGCATTGGATGTTGTTTTGGAAAGTGGGTAAGTGGGTAGTAGTGTGTACCGGGCCTTTCAGAACACCTATACTCAAAAGGTGACAGCTATAGAGGGGACAGCTGTATAGTGTTTTTTCCCTCTGGGCACACCTATATTCAAAATGGAACAGCTATAGAGGCTTCCCGTACAACCATATATGAATACCGGAACAGCTATATATGGGTTTCGTACAGTCATATAAACAGCTATATTCAAATTTAATGCTATAGCGGGGACAGCTATAGAGGGTTTCCATACAGTCATATATGCATACCGGAACATGTATAGATGGGTTTCGTACAGCTATAGAGGGTCTTTTGAGAGGATGCTGTTTTGAAAAGTGTGCACACCTATATTCAAAATGGGACAGCTTTATAGGGGATAGCCCTTCTTTCCTAGGGAGGATTAGCATTGGGTGCTGTTTTGAATAGTAGGATGTACACTCCACTTGGGGGTGTACAAAAAGCATTTCCCTATACAAAAACCATCTGTACCGGTAAAGAGTGAGTACCGATTCAGAGTGAGCAACCCAATGTTCCGGTACACATCCAAGTTCCTCATAACCCGAAAGCCTCACGATTGGATTCCTCAGACAGTACCGGTACTCAACCATGCGTACCGGTACACATGGTTCCGGTATATGATTGAGTTCCTCCAAACCCGAAAGCCACACACTTGTTATTACAATATAAAGTGTGATGATATATATGCAATACTATAAGATGCGATTGAAATGGTTTAATTTCAAATATAATCTCTCCCGACAGTGTACAACACATAGCAATTATTACTTAGAGAGGAATATAAATACATTCATATATAACAAAAAATTTAAATACATTACAAGGGGCGGGATAGTCATAGTATGGATTTCGACATACAGTTATAACATGAAGAAACAAAAATCTCACTGATAAGAAAATATGCAACAAAGAGGTACAACCCCCATCTTCTTTTCCTTGCAGCAGCTGCAGCTTCATTGCGCAACTTATTGTTACTTACTATTAATCCATTCAATAGTGTAATACTTCTGCTCGTAAACGGCGCGTCATACCAACTGAAATAATTGCATGCCCCATGCCCCTGAAAATATGGGAGGCAAGTCTATATGGTAAGTTTTTGATATATAGCATAGATAACAAAATATTATGTACATTACATAGATTACCCCATATCTCGAACAGCCGTAAAATCTCCGCCCCGGATTGTTCTGCGTCCAAGATGTTCTCATGACACATTGCAATCGACAATGGCAATAAGGTGTATTTGGGCTGGCCCCATTGCTCGAGGATGTAAAGCTCGAATCCATCTAATGTGTAATATCATTATAATAATTATACATCCATGCAAAAATTCGGAAAAGAAAGAAGACATAGATAGAAAAAATTTGATAGATTTTACCAATACTTTGCAAGTCAACGTACTAAATTCATGCAGAGTTAGTGAAAGGTAAACAATTGTGCATTGGGTTGAGAGGATAATTCGACATATTCAAGAAGGAAAAATATACTGTACGGGAACCCTCTATAGCTGTCCCCTCTATAGCATAAATTTTCATTATATAGCTGTATAGCTGCATTAATTTTGAATATAGCTGTATATAGCATTAATTTCGAATTTAGCTGTATATATGCCTGTATATATGACTGTACACCCCAAACAGGGGTGTACCAGTAGCTCAACTCATTTATTTATTAAATTATTCAAATTTAAACAAACACGAAGGGCAACTCATGGGACCAATGATAAAAAATTGCACACATTACACAATAAATATTAAGGAGTTATGATTATCATTAAACAAAAGTTAAATCGAATGGAAACAACATTTCACAACTTTTACAAAGGTTAGGAAATATGTAATTTGTACAAAATAATTAAATTATATTAATCTAGACCAAATATTAATTTCACCCCGAGTTCCTCAATACTCTGAATTAACACATGAATTTTAAAAAGAAACCCTAACAGATAGCTATTCCATTATGTGTATATGACCGTACGGGGAACCCTATATAATTGTCTACGAAACCCATTTATAGCTGTTCCGTTATGCATATATGAGTGTACGAGAACCCTCTATAGCTGTCCCCCATATAAAAATTACTTTTGAATATAGCTGTGTATATGACTGTACCGGTACCCAGGATTGAGTACCGGTACACAATCCTTGTACCGGTACACAATCCTTGTACCGGTACCCAGGATTGAGTACCGGTACACAATCCTTGTACCGGTACCCAGGAATGAGTACCGGTACACAATCCTTGTACCGGTACCCAGGAATGAGTACCGGTACACATTGGGTACACAAATTCTGGGTACACATGGGGTAATAGATGTTCCCTAAGCCTACAAGGAAAACCCTATAGCTGTACATAAAATATCTATAGCCGTGCTTAACCCATCTATAACTGATCTATAACTGTGCATAACTCATCTATATGAATTTGTACATAACCCATCTATAACTGTGCATAATCCATCTATAACTATTCCCTAATCCCTAAACCAATCGCTACTTGAATTTGTACATAACCCATCTATAGCAGTACATAACAAATTTATAGCTATGCATAACCAATCTATATGAATTTGGACTGGAGAGCTATATAGCAGTAGACCAATGATGCCTACAATGAGCTATATAGCATATAATAGTTGTTTAAAGAGCTATATATGGAGTGTTCAAAGCAAGCATATAATAGCCTACAAGTGTTCCCTTTTGTATATATGACTGTACATAACCCATCAATAGCTGTTCTCTAAATGAATTGGTAGCTTTTTAGACACCTTTGATCTTAAGCTGCTTAAGATTAAACAACACTGCACCCTGTAACTCGATCAAATTAATACAAACTCTAGCTAAGTTAAACAAATTCAACAAAAAGGTACTTGGTTTGAGAAATTGTGCGAAACAACCAATTACTTAATACTTAACCATAATCAAATTCACGACCCTCTCTCTCTCTCTCTCTCTCTCTCTCTCTCTCTAATCTATCTCTCATGAGGATTTCCTATTAAGAAATAACGTGTAGCAACTGATTAATTATTCTAAAATAATTAAATTACAAGAGAATAATGCTCTGGTAGAAACCAATATTGGTTTAGAATAATTAATTATTCTAAACCAATATTCCTGATCAATTGCAAAATGTTACATTTGTAACAATTGTAATATATGGTTCCCATATATTCATGTTCTACAGCTCTTTACAAGGTCAATAGTCCTGAACAATTACAAGAATTCGGTTCATTGAGGTGAATTTGATCATCACAGACTACTGCATGCCTGGGATGACTGGTTATGATCTTCTCTAGAAGATTAAGCTAGATGTTGCAGTGTTTTTTGCTTTAATTTCTTGTCACTATGTATTACAGGGGTATTCCGGTACACAAATAAGTGTACCGGTACATATGTGTTCCTTAGGTTAGTACCGGTACACAATGTAAACAATGTACCGGTACACTTATTTCTGTACAAAGAAAATGGTCTAATTGGATTTTTTTTTTTTTTTTTTTTTTTATTGCTGATTTCAGGAGTCTTCAGCTCTTCAAAAATTGAAGCAAAAACAGAAAAAGGAAAAATAAAATGTACACAATGCAAAAATAGGAAACCATACCGATCGGCGAGGCGAGGCGAGATAACTAAACCCTAAACCCTACACAACGGAGATGACGTCGGCGAGAGAGCTCTTCGTCGAGCGGTCCTCGGGTGCTGAGCAAGGCAATTCGAAGGCAACCCTAGACGACGGAGAAGAGACCGGCCTGCTTTGACCGACCCTCGGCTGCTGGTCGAGAGGCGTAGCGAGCGAGCGAGAGAAAGAGAAAGAGAAAGAGCCCAAGAGAGAGCGCGCGAGCTTGAGAGAGAGAGGGAATGGAGAGAGAGCGAGCGCGAGAGAGAATGGAGAGAGAGGAGACAGTGTTTTAGAGAGAGAGGGAATGGAGAGAGAGGAGACAGTGTTTTAGATAAAGAGAAAAGAGAAGAGGCGGGGTGAGAATAGAAGCGTTAGAAATCCTGCTTAATTTCGATAAATCCCAACCCTCCCGCTTCGGGGTGTATGATGTACACCCCGAAGCGGGGTGTACCGGTAGCACTACTCATATATATATATATATATATATATATATATATATATATATAATATATATTATATATATATAATATATATATATATATATAGTTTTGGAAGGCTACGCGGCTGCCTCTCACCTACACCCTCCCCTGTCCCTCATTTCATTTTTAAAAATTAGTAAAAAATAAAAATCAACAGATTTTTTAGATTTTTCTTTAATTCACGTAATCTTACATAATTATTATTATATCTCAAAATATTTTGCTCTTCAAAGTCTATAAAAGAACAAAAATGATGCAGTATGGAGGTATCATTCAAATTGATTGAGAATACATCCGAAGCACACCCACATACTAACTTAGGTAAAAGAAAAAAAAAAACACACAAAAAAAAAAAAAAAAATGTGGTTTTTTTTTTTTTCTCCTGTTCGCTGCGGTTGACATTCAAGCTGACACTATTATCGTGTCCATCCTTGTCGCCACCATCATTTACATCATCTCTGAAGCCGCCGATCTTGTCGCTTCCATATGTTCGCAGCTGCCGCTTCCATTATGTTCGCAGCTGCGTCCTTGACCACCGCTGTCATCGCCCCAAGTCGCCGCCTCGCCCCAAGTCGCCGTCTCCACTGTGTCCACCACTGCTGACGCTGAAGCCGAAGTCAAAGCCCAACCACTTCCATGCTTTGATAGAAAAAAAAAAAAAAAAAAAAAAAAAATTTAAAAGCAAGAAAGACAAATAAATAATAAAAATAAATAAATAAAATAGTGGGTTATTTTGTTACTTTGAATCGGATCGTTTCCAAAGAAACAAAAAGTGGCATAGTTTTCTTCTTTGCAAAAATATGTACCTAATAAAATATTTTTTAATAACAGAACTATTATATTTCGTATATAATAAAAAAGAGCTCGTTTTTTATATAAAATTGATCAAATATATTTTAAGTGTTTTGTTTATTTGATTAAAAACAGTAGTGTTTTGTTTATTTGATTAAAACACTGTTTTTTTTTTTTTTTTTATTTTTTTTTTTTTTTTTTTTTTTTGATATTTTAGACTTTGTTCTCTATTAGCTGTAATTTTTTTCTACCAAATTTAAAGCTTTAGAGATCTTAGAATTTTTTTTTAAATTTTTTTTTTTGGTATAAATTAAGCAATTTTTAATATTAGAATAAAAAATAATAATAATAAAGAGTGAAGAAGAATAATTACCGTCGCTGAAAAAAATTATGAATAATTAAGAGTTAAAAATTATTTTTTAACTCCTGACTGTAATTGAATTATATTTATAATCGTTAACTTTAATACCGTATGTTGTTTAAATATAAATATTTTAAATTTTATTTTGATATAAATATTATTATAAATTAATCATAATTTATTTATCTACAGTGTAGCGCGGGTTCTATACTAATGATTATAATAGTATTAGATAGAATATTTAAATTATTTTATATTAAAAGATATATTATTTTTATATACATTGTTGTACATATATTAAATATTATATAATAAAAGATATATAAAGACAATTTTGATATTTTAAAAATAATTAATTAATCTTTTATACTATTCTTCATTCTTTTTAATAAAATTATCAAATAAAATTTTAGTTATTCTAAGAAATAAAAATATATCAAACCAAACATAAGATTTCTTTTATTTCTCTGTATCCTAAAAAAGTAGGTTATTTCAAAAGTAAAAATATTTATTCCTTCAAATATTATTTCGTTATCAAAAACAGTTCTAGGGTTTAGTAGCGGTTGGTGGAATACTATGATTAAAAAAATAAAAATAGTTAAAAAAATAGATATAATAATAATAAAATGAATAGCATCAAATATTTAGTATTATAAGAGGCACCCTAGCGAGTAGGGGTGGCAATCTAGCTCGCTGTTCGCGAGCCAGCTCGTATTCGGCTCGAAATGAGCTCGAGATCGAATCGCTCGTTTAGTAAACGAGCCGAATTTTTTTAGCTCGTTTAATAAACGAGCCGAACACGAGCTGGGGTCAGCCCGCTCGTGTTCAGCTCGATAACGGCTCGAATATATATATAAATTTTACTATTTAGATTTTAAGCTATTAATTTTTTATAAAATTTATTTTTAAATTTTTTTTTTCAATTTTACATCTAATAATAGAAATGAAAATCAAACTTTTTGTTCGCGAGCCGACTCGTGTTCGACTTGTTAATAAACGAGCTGAACACGAGCCGAATTTTTCAGTTCGATATTTTAACGAGCCAGCTCGTGTTCGGGCTGTTATTAACGAGCCGAACACGAGCCGACCCCAGCTCGCTCGTGTTCGGCTCGTTGACACCCCTACTAGCGAGACACACGCACTTTAAATGAATCGTCGGTACTAATCATTAATCCTAAAAGTTCAAACCGTTAGAAATACACAATCAATTTACTTAAAATGTATAGACACATCATCTATGGATTTCGACCGAACTCAACCAATCTAAACGTTAGGTCTATTATTGAACCTCTTGCTGTTAGATCTATTGTGAACCACATCCCCAATCAGCTTATTTGTCTTCTAGATCTATTGTCCCGAGAAAAAAAAAATTAAATATATTTTTAACCCACAAATAAATAACCAACCGTACGAATAACCAAGATCCTTATAATAATACTTACTATTCAAAAAAAATCCTATAATCTCTACATAATGACAAAAAAAAAAAAAATTAATTTCATACATGTTCCGAAAAATATAATAGCAGATATATTCCTACAAAATTTAAATTTTTTATATTTATCCTTTTAAAAATTTTAAGTTGTTTATATATGTCCCTACCGTCGTCACTGTAGTTTAAATATTTAATCTTGATTAGTGAGTAAGGTAAATTTATTTTGTTGTTTTTTTATATATTATACTTAAACAATTGAGATTTTTTATAAAGACATATTTACAAAAATAAAAATAATATTTTATTTATATTTTATTAAAAAATAAATTATATATATATATATATATATATAATATATTATATATATATATATATATAATTTAGACTTTAAAAGAAGTATAATTTAGACTTTTAAAAGAAGATAAATATAAAAAATTAAATTTTGTAGGACTTAAAAAAAGAATATATATGAATAATTTAGATTTTTTTAAAAAAAATAAATATAAAAAATTAAATTTTATAGAAATATATTTGGTAGATTTATATTATTTATACGGAATTGTATAAAATTAATCCAAAAAGAAACCTACAATCCCTACATAAATAAATGTAGTGAAATCAAAACCCTCTCAAACTCTTCATAACTCTCTCTCATCTCTCTCTCTCTCGCTCTCTCTCTCTCCACTTCTCCTCACCATCTAGGGTTCCTCGATAAGGTGGGGCCCACTTCAATCTCCTTGCAATTTTTTTTCCCCAATTTTTTGTTTTTTTTTTTTTTTTTTTTTTCTGATTTTGCTGTTCATAATATTTAATTTGTTGGAGAATTTTAGGAATTTTTATTAATTTAAATCGTAATCACTACGCCCTGGATGATTCAGTGAGTGAAGTGGAGGAGTAATTAATTACTAATTAGAGCGGAAATTTTTTTTGTTTTTTAAGGTACTATTCGCATTAAATGAAGCACCGTGTGTGTTAATATAGAATTAATTTGGCTATTTTAATTGCTTTTTCATCAAAAATTTAATCATTTTCATCATGTTCTTAGTCGATTCTATGCAAATTTTCAAAGCAATAATTTGTTTATGCTTTTTTTTTTTTTTTTTTCTATTTCTTAACATGTTTTGTTACAGCTCAATTATATATTTAGAGGGGAAATAAATTTCATATCCTTTAATTAATTGGTTTCTGCAAAAATTTAGAAAAATTAGGTGATAATTAAATTTATAGATAGTTTTTTAGTAGCATTTTCTACATTTTTTTCAGGCTTTTTTAGTAGTTATCTTAGCGATCGAAAGTTGTAAAATTGTTGCTGTGATTGAAAATAATGAACAATTTAGATAGGAAAAGGAATTCATGGCCTATGATTAATTTGTTTCTGCGGAAAATAGGAAAATTTAGGTGAAAGATAGAGAATTTTTAGTGACATTTTCTACATAACTCTTTGCATATTTTGTTTACTTCTTGTTTGATTCATATCTCAGTAGTAGATTTCGTATCGCGATCTACAATTCTACTTTGCAGGTTTTTAGACATTGCGATTTCTTCTGTAATAGAGAAGCATTAAATAATTTGAGCACTTGTTTAGAAAGAGCATGAATCCATACATAGTTGGCATATTTGTGCCCGTTATACTCTCCTTGATGTTACGAAAGAGGAATGATAATAATAAGAAGAGGGGTGTGCCGATCGATGTTGGCGGAGAACCAGGATATGCTATTCGAAATCACCGTTTCGCCGCTCCGGTGGAGTCGCACTGGGACGGGGTATCGACGCTTGCTGAGTTGTTTGAACTGTCCTGTAAAAGATATGCCCACGCGCCTCTTTTCGGATCGAGAAAATTGGTTTCGAGGGAGATTGAAGTGAATTCGGAAGGGAAATCGTTCGAGAAGCTACATTTGGGTGATTATGAATGGTTGAGTTACGTCGAGGCGTTTGATGTAGTATGTAATTTTGCGTCTGGGTTGGCGCAAATTGGGCATGGAAAGGCTGAGCCTGTCGCGATTTTCGCTGAAACACGAGCTGAGTGGCAGATTGCTTTACAGGTAACCATGGATCCAGATAAAACTTTCTAAACAGTTAAAGGGGGATGATCTTTACTGTACTTTTTCTCAGAAAACATGAACAAAGATTTTGTAGTAGCATTGCTGTGATAGTTTCTGAAATTTGATTACTGCTGATACGACTTGTGATCAAATTTTTACTACTTTTTCTTTATTAGTTACTAATATGTTGTTTTCTGTACAATAGGGTTGTTTTAGGCGAAGTATCACAGTTGTCACTGTGTATGCCTCTTTAGGTGAGGGAGCTCTTTGCCACTCATTAAATGAGGTTTGCGCTCTGTACCATTTTTTGTGTTATATCTTTTTTTTTCCTTTCTGATAATCGTATTTTGTATTATATCATAGTACCAATCTAAGGATTAAAGTATCCCTGTGCCCTACGGCACATGACGGTATGTATTGTGCCCCAAATATAGGGGCACGGTACAAGAGGGGTATCGCGGCACAGTGCCGCCTGCTGCTCCTTTTCTTTTTTTTTTTCTTTAGGGTTTTTTTTTTTTTGGGCACGGTACAGGAGGGGTATCGCGGCACAGTGCCGCCGTGCTGCTCCTTTTCTTTTTTTTTCTTTAGGGTTTTTTTTGTTTTGGCCCCTCCCCCGTTGCAATCCAGAATCCTCTCTCTCATTCTCAACATTTTCTTCTCCTCTACTCTCTCTCTCTCTCTCTCTCTCTCATCTCTCACTCTCTCTCTCTCTCTCTCTCTTTCCTTTCTTCTTACACATCTTCAAATTTTTTTATTTTTATTTTTTACTCTTTTTTTTTTTGCTTCATTCATACCTTCGATCTGAAAAAATAGACAAAAAAAATAGCAAATCGAAGATCTACTTATTACGTGAGTAAAAAAAATTATAATTGTAATTTTTGTTTATATATTTTAAATATTTCTAATTTGTAAAGCTTCGTTTTTGAAGAAATATAAAATTAATTGGTTAGTATCTATCTATCTTCTATTCAAATACTATTTGAGACTTTGGTCACATCAAGAAGGGCCACAATCCAATGAGAATTTGCCACATGGCAGTAAAAATTTTTAGACGCACCCTATTGTATTGTAAATCGACTTTAAAATGGGCATCTAAAATAAATTTATGTAGTACAATAAATTATTTAGATATTTTATATTATATATATTATATCATATTTTATTTTACAATATCAATTATCTAATATTCTATCAATTATTTAATATTATATGCGGTGTATAAAGTATTGGTATGCACCAGGTGCAAGCAAAAATTCCTTCTCTCTTGAAATTATGAGTGCATCCTGTTCAACATTCTCTACACCAAGTTTATATTTGTATATGACACAACATGCCTAAAATTCTTTAATAGAGATTTTAAAATTAATTTATCAAATATAATTTAAATTATTAGACTTTTTATATCATATATATTTATTTAAAATTTGATGTTAGAATATTAATCATTTAATACTATTGCAGGTGGTCCTATACTAGCAGTAAGCTATACATAGCCTGTGTATTATAGACACTTTTCTTTTTTCGTCATCATGTTCGATGTGGACACTTTATACCCTCACCTATTCTAAAATTTAAATAAGTCCTTCAATTTATAGCTTTATAGTATAAAAAATTATTTTATAAAGAGAGAGAAGATTAGAGAGTGCTAGAATACTATCGATAGCACCAAGTAATTGGTGCTATCAATTTTTTGGATACAATTATTAATATAATTTAACTTTACAAATGCTAAAATTTAAGAAAATATTAATAAAATATTATTTTTTATAATGTATAATATAAGACTACTTTTATGGCTGTTTTTTCGTATATCTTTAGTTATAAATTTTTTAATCTTAAATTTTTAATAATATATATTTAATTGTCTCAAATACTATCTATTCACATTGAAGCGCAGGTCCTATACTAGCAGTAAGCTATACATAGCCTATGTATTATAGACACTTTTATAAGTCTTGAATGTTCGTGTCGGACTCATGTTCGATGTGGACACTTTATGGACGCGCGTTCAATGTCGGTTCATAGCACATACAATTAAATACGTTCCATATATTTATATATATATATATATATATATATATATATATATAATAATGTAAGATGGTAAATATTTTAGTTTTTTGGTGAGTGCATACACATTTGTTTTGAACAATATAAATAAATTATGTATGATAGAGAATTTTTTTTTCTTAAAATATATGAACTATCAATAAAAATTTTATTAACTTTAATTCATATGAGAAATATAACAACATTTTATTAAAATTTATATTTTATACATAATAAATAAATATTATTATATTAATAATATTATATTTTATTATTGGTGTTCATGTTATGTTTGTGTTCTAATTTTTTTGAAACTGTCGAGTCGCCGTGTCCGAATCGTGTCATGTCCCGTGTCTCGTGTCAGTGTCCATGATACTTAGTATATAGCCAATATTCATAATTATTTGACTAAATCTTTCAAAATAATATTATAAGAGCTTATTGTGAACAAAAAAATTAAAAATAAATATGCCAGAGAGTGCCACTGTCATATTCATCGGCAAGCAAGCGTGCCACGTGTCGGCACGGAGGCGTGCCTGCGCCATACCGTGCTAGGCAACTATCGGTACGCCTCCGTGACACGGCCCTTCAATCCTTGTCTAATTCTAAAGGGTTACATTAATGTTTCTTTTAAAACTTTCGCTTCTTGTTTATTACTTTACATTTGAAAGTGATCAATTCATCTTCAGTTATTCGTTTATGATGTTATTTGTTCTCGATTTTATATGAAAAAGAAAAGCTAATTTTTCTCTTTTTCAGCTCTTCATGGTTTTATTTCTTCTGAAATACATCATTTAAATGCGAATCTTTCCTTCTGTTGACTCCTCTCCTTATTGGCTATTCAGACCGAGGTTACTACTGTAATTTGCGGACCGAAAGAATTGAAGAAGCTAATTGGTATAAGCGGACAACTCGACACGGTAAAGCATGTGATATATATGAACGAGGAGGGAGTCTCGTCTGACGTCTCCTTGGCCGAGAAGAACACTAACTGGAAAATCATACAATTTGATGAAGTTGCGAAATTAGGAAAGGAAAATCCTGTTGATGCTGATTTACCTGTCTCAGCTGACATTGCCGTGATCATGTACACTAGTGGCAGCACCGGCGTGCCGAAGGTTCGTTTTACTCTAAGTTAGTTTATGCATTTGAGTATATTTTGTCTAAATTGCACAAAACATACCTGAAAAATGGTGACATTTCCACACTGCCCCCCTGAACAACTAAAATCGTATATTTATCCTCCTCAGGATTTAGAGCTTATAACTTAAGATCCTGTTTGGATGCACGAATATCTTGTTCGGTATATTTCCATAGTTTACTTTGAGAAGTTTGTATATTCGGTAGATGAGGAATGTGATCAGATGTTTAGAATTGGATACTATATTCAGCCTTCAGGTCATTTTTTGGGATAAAATAAATCTCCTCGTAGATGAAATATGCTATCCTACTAAATCATGAATATCAAGACCTTTCAAGGATCGAAAATCAAGCTCTTTTCTTGCCATCACACTAGAAAATTTTTATACCGAATAAAGTTATTCTTGAATACTTTATTCCGACTTCCAAATAGAGCCTAAGGCCATTTGTGTCGTATTCTTCATTTGGGAAGTGGTACGTAGTCTTAGGTCATGTTTGGTTGGGAGATAAAAGGGGGATAACTCCTTTGTCCTCCTTTATCCCCCAAACACAGAAAAAAATAGGGAGATTTGTTATCCCCTTAACGGGCTATTCTGGAATAATCCGTTTAGGAGGGGGATAACAATTCCCCCCATTGGTGGGAACAAGGTTGTTTCCACCCGGGAACAACCTTGTTTCCATCTTTTTTTTTTATTTTTAAAAATTTAAATTAAAATTTTTAAAAAATTAAATTAAATTTTTTTTTTTTATAAATTTTAAAATTTTTAACTTTAATTTTTTATAAATCTAAAAATTTTAAAAAATTTAAAATTTTAAAATTTATACAAATTTTATATATATAAATTTTTAAATTTTTTATAGAAATTTTTTAATTTATACAAATTTAAAAATTAAAATTTTTGCATCATCTTTTACACATTTTTCGAGATAATTAAAATTTAAAATTTAAAATTTAGAGAAATTTTAAATTTTATAACTTTTTAAATTTGTAACTTTAATTTTTAATAAATTTATAAATTTAATAAATTTTTTAAAATTTATACAAATTTTAAAATTTTTAACTTTAATTTTTTAAAAATTAAACGGTATTATTTACTAAAATATAAACTTTAATTTATACAAATATTAATTATTATTTAATTAATATTTTATATTAATTAATTAGATAAAATATTATTATTTTAAAATTATAATTACTCTTATTTTTTTACTATTCTCGCTTATTCCAAGAAATGAACCAAACACAATTTCAGCTATTCCTAAGATAACAGCTTTACAAACCAAATACTAATTTTCTTTTATCCCTGACTATCCCGGAATAGCAAGTTATCCCAGGGATAAAAAAATTTACCCCTAAGCTCATAATCTCCCAACCAAACGGTACCTTAGAGTATGATCTGAATACCCATTATACTCCTTTTCATGATCGAAAAGATCATATTCTAAGAATTTTCTTAAAATTCTTGATTGGCGAATGTGATAGGAAGGGACTAAGTGCTAGTACTCCAAATATCGAGGGGGTTTAAGTGTAGGCGAATGGCACTAGTTTATACAATATTACTTGTTTGTTTTTGGCTTCTTTTGATGTAGGGAGTAATGATGACGCATCGCAATGTGCTAGCTACAATTTCAGCCGTAATGACCATTGTCCCCGACATTGGAAATAATGATGTGTACATGGCATACCTGCCATTAGCTCATATACTCGAGCTAGCAGCCGAGGTAAGTTTTATCAGTGCCTTTATGGCTTGGCTTTTAAAACATCTTCTCTACTCTGGAAAACAGCAGCCGGGCATTTGGCAAACAAAAGGTTTGTAGTTTTTGCTGTGGTGGAAAGCTAAATTGAGCTTTTCTTCATAAGTGGAAGCTCCTACTTTGAAGTTTCTGCTTCTGCTGCAGGCTGTTGGGAATCTTGGGATGGATATTGTGAATTAGTTGTTACTGCTTTTTCTAGCAGCTTTATGTAAAAGCACTTTCCTAGTATTGCTAACCAAATATATGTGTGGCTTACGGTCTTCTGTATAGGCCGTAATGGCTGCTTTAGGTGGCGCTTTAGGGTATGGTTCACCTCTAACTCTTACCGATACATCAAATAAGATCAAAAAAGGAACAAAAGGCGATGCCTCAGTGTTGAGACCCACCATCATGACTGCCGTGCCTGCTATACTCGACCGTGTTCGTGACGGTGTGCGGAAAAAGGTGGTGATTTCGGAACTTTTCACTTAAGTAGTCTAGTGACTCTAGTTCATGATGTTTTCTTCTTTTCACAATTATATCTCTAACCCCGTCTTGCGGTCCAAAATCTGCGACTCTGTTATGTCACACTTGCTGCATGTGACCTTTTTTCTTATGAAATGACCATTTCAACCTGTTTCAATGTAAAATAACTTCCTTTCTTCAGCTTATAGAGAATGAAGTTAACATGGTCGATCTACAATAAAGAAAAAGGGTCATGTGGGGAGCATGTGCTAACATATGTCGGATGGCGAAGAGGGCGAAGGATGCAAAACCGAAACTTTTTAAGTCCTCATTTGGCAATTGCTATATGAAATAGTTTAGGCTGGGACGATGGATTTCTTGCAATTCTTAGTTTGGCAACAAAATGCAAAAACTCGGAAGCATTTTTTTTTCTTTTTTCCTTCCAAGATTTGTTTAAAATGCCAGAGATATCTTGCAATCTAACCAATCACGACGAAAGACGAAAGTACTTCTGCCAGTATAAATTATATAAAATTCATGTCAAGAAAATTTTTTAAAAAAGGGCAATGATGTCAAATGAGGCCTAAGTGAAAAGTTCAAAGATTGCATTACAATAGCGCGGAAAACACGAGGACTGCCATACATTTTACCTTTTATTCTTTTTAACTCCTATATATAGACTGACATTAATTTTCTTCACTGAATTTTAGGTAGATGAAAAGGGCGGGATAGCAAAGAGACTATTCGATATCGCTTATAGTCGTCGTTTAGCGGCAATTAATGGAAGTTGGTTTGGCGCATGGGAACCAGAGAAGCTATTATGGGATGTTCTCGTCTTCAAAAAGGTTTGTGCTATTTATTTTTTCTTTTTCCTCTTTTTTTTTACTGAATGCGCTGTGCAATTTTTATTTTATTCTATTTTATTTTAGTTTATTTCGTAAATAAAGGTTCGTGCAATACTGGGAGGTCGCATTCGTTTTCTACTATCCGGAGGAGCTCCTCTCTCCGGAGATACACAAAGGTTCATCAACATATGCCTTGGGTAAGTAAACGATTCTTATTTGGCGAAACATTTCATAATTTAAAAAACCCAATGCCTATAAATTGATCTCTAGGAATATAAGTTAGTGTTTCATTACGAAAATTTATTATTGTTGGATCGTCGGCGCTAACCATTAATCCCAAAAGCTCGAGCTATTAGAAATATGCAACCAATTCACTTAAAACGTATAGACACAGCGTCCACGGGTTTCGACCGGACTCAACCCACCTGGGCGTTAGGTCTATTGTTGAGCCTCTTGCCGTTAGATCTATTGTGGACCGGAATCCTACTCAACTTGTTGGACTCACCCAACTCAACTTATTAGTCTCCTGGGCCTATTGTCACGGGGCAGGAAGTTGGGCCTAATTTAACCCATAAATAAGTAGCCAACGACTATTTCATAGCATGAAGTTGAAATATTTTAAAAATTAATAATTAATTCATCTGCATAATCTTATTTGCATTCAGAAATATTTACGTATAACGCGAGTCACTTTAACTTATCTATTTACATACATGTCACTCCAAAGTCTGAATTTTCATCTACGCCTTTCAAAATCGTTAACTTCGTACAAATCCCATTTTACCCACAAAATTGCTCCGTTTTAAAGCACTTACCTAATTCAACACCCAACTCACTAATGTGTTGGATTACTGACAGACTTAACTGTAGTTTTGAGGGTAAACTTCAATTTGCTCCCTTGTGGTTTAGCGCATCTTCACTCTTGTGTTTTTATTTTTTGTTTCACTGAAAATCGATAATGTCAAATAGGTAGCGAAGTGAAATTTTTTAAAAACCACAGGATTGTTACAGTGAAACAAAAATAAAACCACAGAATTGTTCAGTGGAACTTTTTGAACCACAGAGTGGCAGAGTGTCAACACGCTAAACCAAACCACAGGGTAGTTACATACGACCTTTTGAACTACAAGGTGGCGAAGAAATCACAGTGAGGTATAATATATTACAATTGTGAGGGTCGCAGAAGAAACTTCAATTTCAGGGATAAATATGAAAATCCCCTCGCATATATATGTGTGAAACATTTGGATCAATGCAAAGCTTTCAATTTTAACCTACTTCTATGTCCAGGGCTCCAATCGGGCAAGGATATGGTCTAACGGAAACTTGCGCTGGAGGGACATTTTCGGAATTTGACGACACATCAGTTGGTCGTGTTGGCGCTCCACTTCCTTGTTCATACATCAAGGTACGAAAGAAAATATTTATTAATTTCTTTGATTTCGATGATATTACGACCAAAACGGGGTGAGCCATTTACTTTCACGTCATTTCCCGCGATAGTACATCTATATCGATGATCGGCTCCATTAAACATGATTTAGGCTGTTAAAACTTTCTAGAAACCGAATTTCACAATTTTACCATATCATTTGTCTAGTGATCAAGCGGTCAAAATCATCTTATATTAGCCATTAAAACTTGTCAATTTTTGAACGACTTGAAAACTGGGCAAACGATATCGAAAAATTATAAAATTTGGAATCTAAGAAGTTCAAATATCCCATATCATGTTTAACGGTACGATCAAAATGTAAATGTATACTAAATTTATTTCTATATATTAGTAGCCATTTCCTTTCCCTATATACCCTCTCAATCATCAGTCGACATCTATGGTCATTAACATGTTTACGGTGATTTTTGCGTATCAGTTAATTGATTGGCCAGAAGGTGGATATTTAATAACCGATTCGCCGATGCCTCGAGGAGAAATAGTCATCGGTGGACCGAATGTTACTGCGGGCTACTTCAAAAATGAGGCAAAAACTCAAGAATCCTACGAGGTACGCAATTTTTAGGTCTATTTTTCGTACATACATATCTCCTACAAGTATGTAAAACTGTGACACCCCAATAGTCCCACATTGGATAGGAATGAGTTGCGATTGGTTTTATAAGAGATAATAGACAAAAGTAATAATAACTGGGCTTAATCATTTTGGGTTGTGGTTTGGGTTCAACGAGTTATTATTGCTAGTGATCCGGGTCGTTATATTTGGTATCGGAGCGAGTCACCAGCCGGAAATATGTGGCGAGTCTCGGCTGAGCCAGGATCTGAAACACAAGGTGACGGACAATGTCAAGGGTCCGAATGACAAGACTAGCGAGACAAGTCTCACATCGGCTGGTGATCTTGGATTGTGTGTGTGTTTGGGCTGACAAGGACGTCAGGCCTAAACGGGGGAGTCTGTGACACCCCAATAGTCCCACATTGGATGGGAATGGGTTGTGATTGGGTTTATAAGAGATAATGAACACTAATAATAATAACTAGGCTTAAGTATTTTGGGTTGTGGTTTGAGTCCAATGAGTTATTATTCCTAGTGTGCCGGGTCGTTACAAAAACTGTGCAAATAAAGGAATACACGCGCAAAAATAATAACTATGCTGAATTTTTTTTTGTGCAAATTTCCAAAAATGCAGAGGTACTTTGCGAAGAACCTTGTTTTTTTTTTTTTTTTGAGACTAATCACAATGCATTGTGTCATGTGAAAAAGGTTGATGAAAGAGGTATGCGGTGGTTTTACACTGGCGATATTGGGCGTTGTCACCCGGACGGCTGCCTCGAGATCATCGATCGTAAAAAGGATATCGTAAAACTCCAACATGGTGAATATGTCTCTCTCGGAAAGGTATGTTTGTGCTTCAAAAATCATCTAAATGAATATACCTCGACGAATTCTCAGTTTATGCGAATCATGTATATAATTCCACAGGTTTATTTACACAAAAGTACTATTTTTTATGATCTGTTTTGCAAATCAAATTCGTAACCGCAGGTGGAGGCCGTTTTGAGTGGGAGCCCGTACGTCGACAACGTCATGGTGTACGCCGATCCGTTCCACAGCTACTGCGTTGCGATCGTCGTAGCCGCTCAAAATGCATTAGAAAACTGGGCTTCGAAGCGAGGATTCAAACATGGCGATTTTTCTGAGTTGTCTCGAAAACAAGAAGCCGTCGACGAAGTGCTCGGATCATTAGTAAAGGTTTGTACATCCTACTTAATTATCTATTTACATCTATACCTCTGCAAAATCACCTATTTACAATCCTGAGTACTTACACATCGAAAGCGCAGGTTGTCGCAAGGGCATGTTTGTAAAACTACAAAACATATATATATACCCTTGCAAAATTATTTATTTATACATGTGTGAATTTTGTTATAAATCTTTGAAAGTGTAGTTTCTTAGTGAAAATACCCTTATCTTTTAAGTTTTGTACGCATTAAACTCTGGGCATAAGTTACTTTAAAGTGAATTGGCTGAGTATTTCTAACAGCTTGAGTTTTGGAGATTAATAGTTGGCGCCGACGATCTGATAAGTGGTGGTAGTAGAGTCAGAGGTTACTGGTTCAATCAAACTGAAATTATGCCGATAACAATGTCATGTTATGTAAATTCAGGTAGCTAAGCAGGCGAATTTGGAGAAGTTCGAGATCCCGTCGAAGATCAAATTGCTTCATGAGCCATGGACACCAGAATCCGGCCTCGTAACGGCCGCGCTTAAGATCAAGAGAGAAGTCATCAGAAAAGTGTTCGCCGACGATCTCGCCACCTTATATACCTATACCTGATTTTAAAGGGTTTTTTATTTTATTTTATTTTATTTTTTTTATTTATGGAGTTAGGGAAAAACTCTAGGGTTTATATAAAGGTTGTAGCTAGATGTATTTGGTTTGTTTATTGGGGTTTTTTTTTTTTTTTTTTTTTGTGTAGTTCATGTATGGTTCATGTTGTACTATTATATCTTGCACTAGTTTGAAGTTTAATCTAAGGTAAATGCTACTAAAGAGTGGAACTTTAGAAGTAATTAATAATAATAAAATATTATTATTATTATTATTATTATTATTATTATTATTATTATTATTATTTTGCATATTTTATATTTATTAAAAGTTTTTCATTGTTGGTGGCGGGAATGGACTCAACGATGCATTCTCCAGCGACAATGATAGTGACGGTGATGACAATCTCTGCGGTCGAGTTGAGCGCAGATTAGAGAGAGAGAGAGAGAGAGAGGGGGAAGGGATGTCAATGGATACGGATACTCAAAATTTTATCTGAATCCGAATCCAAATTCGCAAGGTCAATGAATACAAATATTCAAAATTTTATCTGAACTCGAATTCGAACTTAATAGATTTATTTGATGTAAAACGGATATATATGATGTAAAACGAATATGAATTTAGATATAAAATGAATATGGACTCAGGTACGAATATAAAAAATAAAAATCAGACGGATTTGATTTCGGATATGGATTTTGACTGTACCCGAATCCGAATTGATTTTACGTTATATAATACATGTGTATATAAATATTTATTATTATATTTAAATTTATATTTTTAAATTTTAAACTTAATGTAATATGGTTTGAAATATTGTAAATAGGAAAAAAGAAATAATCATTTCAGATTTGAATTTTCAGATTAGGATTTGAATTCGGATTTTGAATTTTTGCTCGGATTCAGATTTGGATATGAATTTTTAAAATTCGTCGGATTCGAATGCGAATTCGAATTTCAGGTATGTAGTTGGGTTCAGATTCGAATTTTTAATAATCTGTTTCGAATCCGACCCGTTGACATCGCTAACCTCGATTGATCTAGGTTTCCAAAACCACAGAAAACAAAGTCAAAATAATATCAAAATACTTAAAATCATGCTCAAGTTTCATTATTTTTAAAATTATTAAAATAAAAGAAATAGATTTTTTTATGTTTCAAATTTTATAATATTATATGTAACATAAACTAACTTCAATTGGAAGCTTACTAAATTAGTTAGTAAAATTTAGAATATCTAAACATGTTTACAAAAGTGCAAAAGTTCAGGGTGTTTTTGTATATATTTTCCAAAAATATATTTATGTCAAACTGAAATGAAAATTTCAAATTAGATTTGATTTTTCTATGCTCGGACTTTTGGAATCAGAGTACCATTTTCCGTTGAAATAGGGTAAATTTCAATTTGCCCCTTGTGGTTCAGCAAGTTTAAACTTTGCCACCCCATGGTTCAAACAATTGCATTTAATTATTTTATGTTTTTGTTTTTGTCTTAATAAAAAAAATTATTATCAAATAGGATAGTAAAATATTTTTAAAAAAATTATAATAAAATAAAATTAAAACTATATAGTAGTTAAGTGTAATTTTTAAGCCACAGAGTAATAAAGTGAAAAAAAAAAAAAAAAAAAAAAAAAAAACTATTTCAGAACAAAAAAAAATATTTTGATTATTCTGAAATAATTCGTTACAGTTGTTTCTGAAAAAGCTAAGGACACTTTTATTTTTCAATTTAATTTTATTAGATAAATAGATTTATAAATAAATATATAAATATAAATATTAATTTTATAATAATATATTTATATTTAAATCTTATTATATAATATAAATTAATTAAATTTGATATATTATATATTTTTATTATGTTTTATCATTTATACATTAATATTTAATTATTTTATTTTATATTAAGTATTATATATATTAAATTTATTTTTTATATATTATATATTTTTTTAAAAAATTTATATTGAAATTTATAGTAAAGTAAAATTCTCTAAACTACATGGGGCAAATTGGGAATTCACTTCCTAAACGGGCATAGATAACGAAACCCACTTAGTGGATTCGGATATGAATTTTATTTGTATTTGATTTGTTTTTTTATAAATATTTCAATTTATATTTTAAATATTTAAATTTAATATAATATATTTTGAAATATAATAAAAAAAAGTAATTATTTTGAGTTTAAATTTTTATATTGGGATTTAGATTTTGAATTTTTGGGCAGATGTAGGTTTGGGTATGAAATTTTTAAAATTCGTCGTATTCAAATTCGGGTTTGTGCTTATGTTCAGATTTCGAATTTGATAATCAAATTCATATTTAAATTTTAAAAATTTACTCCGAATTTGACTCGTTGATATTTCTTAGCACACATAAATTTAAACTTATAAAGGAGCTCAAATTTTTAGCAGCTACGCTATTAGTAATTTATTAAATATAAACTTTTTTAATAATTCATTAACTTAGGGACTAATATATATATAGCTAAATTACAGAAAATTTTTTTATAAAATTTTATTTTTTTATTTTTTTTTCTAATTTTTAAAAATCTATATTTTGTTTCTTATAATTACAAAATTATTTTTATGGAGGAGCAGGCCAATTAATGATAATGCTCTTATCATATTCTTGCACACGGGGGCTTCTTAAGGCGATGGGTGTGGGGTCGACCTGGGGGCGCTAGTGGGGAGCACGGTGTTACAACGTAGTAGTTACAGTACACAATAGGAGGACAGGAGGAGTAGAATAGAGAAGAAGGGGGAAGAAGAGAGATGGGGAAGAAGAGTTCTGAGGAGGGTGAGATTGAGACGTGTTGAGGAAGTAGAGGAGGAACCCAGAAGGATCAGGAAGGCTCTAGAGGCGGTAGGTGAGCGCGGAACCCTAGGCGAGGGTTGTCTTTGAAGAGTAAAGATGAGTAGAGTGTAAAGGCTAGCCCAAGCCCAAGGAACCATCTCCCAAGTCGCTATGCAGAAGCCCACACTTACAGAGAGTTGCAACATTGTTACAAAAAGCCCACAGCCACGGCCCACTACTATTTGAACAGTTGTAAGGTTGTTACAAGAAGCCCACGACCACAGCCTCAATCATTTGGGCCGTTACAAGGTTGTTACAAGAAGCCCACGACATAGCCCGCAATCATTTGGCAGTTACAAGGTTGTTACAAGAAGCCCACGACACAGCCCACAATCATTTGACAGTTACAACCGTTTGATCATCAATAGCATCACATTCCTGTAGATATAAATCACTTACCTTTCATCTTAGTAATGGAGATGTAGTATAAATAGCAGAGATGTAAACAGTATGGGATATGAAATGAAACATTAAACTTTTTCTCTAATCAAACCCAAATTCTCTTATCTCTCTTTCTTTCTCTAAACCTCTCATTTTCCCCAAAATTTTTCTTCTCAATTCTCTTCTTCCACCCTTAATCACCATTAATGGAGGAAATTCCTTCTTAGATTGCAACCATCATCCTTACCGCCATCCAAGCCTCAGAGCATTCTCATCCTCGGCAGGTTGCGGATCGTCCGGGTTGCAACATACGGCGGAGATCGCGGTGAATCTCTCCTAGACGGAGCGGGGGTCTCCTAGACGGAGCGGGGGACGAGTAGGCGCTTGATCCCGTGGATGACGCCGTCGGGGCGGACGATCACGTCCGGGCGGAACACGGTGACGCCGCTGACGCGCATGGCGGATCCAAGGAAGAGGGGCTCCCCAGAAACGACCCTCGCCGGAGCCCCACCGCACTCGCTGGAATCCATGGCGCCACCGCAAGAGCTTTTTCCCTCTCTCCCCCTCCCTTTCACTCTTCCTAGGTAGAGAATGAATTTTGAAGGGTATTTTGGGTATATCCAATAAGAAAAAGATGGATCACTCACGGAATGCTGACGGCGGGAGTAAATGCATAATTCCGTAATTAGCAGGGGGAAAATATAAATTTTTAAAAGTAAGGAAAAGTAAAAAAGCAAAATTTTATAGAAGAATTTTCTGTAATTTAGCATATATATATATATATATATATATATATATATATATATATATATATATATATATATATATATATAGTTGAGTAGAAATGCTATCAGTAGTAAACTGGCTCTGAAGTCATCTAATTTATTTTCGATGATGGAGTTTTTAAATCAACGATCGGCACTATTGAACATGATTTAGATTACTGGAAGTATGTAAAAATTAAATCTCAAATCTTTTCGACATAATTGATCTAATGATCAAAAGATTGCAAAATTTTTAATTTTAATATTATAATTTTGATATTAATTAAATTTTAGTTAGAAAATTTTTTAAACTATATAAAAAAAGATTTATACTCTCGATTTTCATTATAAGACTTCTATCATCACTTTTTGAAATATATTCATTTTCATACTTTCATTTTTGTGTCCACTTGATGGACAAGAAAATAATATTGAAAATGCATGAAATTTAATTTTCAAATAGTTTAAATAATCTAGATCATATTTAATGGTGCTGATTATCATTTTGGAAGCTTCATCATCGAAAACAAATGGATGACAATGGAGCATGTTTGCTATCGATATATATATATATATATATATATATATATAGAGAGAGAGAGAGAGAGAGAGAGAGAGAGAGAGAGAGAGTCCGGCTACTATACTATTAATAGTATCAAGTTATTAGTACTATCAAGTTTTCTACCCTTAGATCAACCCCTTTGATTATTTTCACCCGTTAGATTTTACTATTTCTTCAACCACCTATTAAACCAAATGGGCCCATTATCATCTCAGCTACACATCTTTTAATCTAAGGGTTAAAAACTTAATAGTACCAATGACTCGGTACTATTAATAGTATTCCAGCATATATATATATATATATATATATATATATATATATATATATATATAGTCCGGCTGAAATATTATCGATAGCACCAAGTAATTTGTGCAATCAAGTTTTGAGCCATTGGATGAAAGGATGTGTGCTTGGGATTAGTGGTTCCCTAGAATTTTTATCATTCAACAAAATACCTACTAAACCCTAGGGGGCCACTATTATCCTAACCGCACATCCCTTAATCCAAGGGCTAAAAACTTGGTAGCACTAATGACTTGTGCTATTAATACTATTCCAGCCTAGTTATATATATATATATATAAAGTAGATGTTATATACTTTTAAAAGCACAAGCCAAACTATGTTTGCAAATTTTTTACCATTGGATATGCATTGAGATTTGTGCAATTACAAAGTGGACTAAAGAGAGAAAGAAAAAAATACAATTGCACAAATCTCAATACATATCCAATGATGAAAAAATTACAAGTATGATTGGGCTTTACTTTTAAAAGTATATAAGCTCTCTCTCTCTCTCTCTCTCTCTCTCTCTCTATATATATATATATATATATATAGTCAGGATACTATACTATTAATAGTACCAAGTTATTGGTGCTATCAAGTTTTCTACCCTTAGATCAATCCCTTTGATCATTTCCATCCGTTAGATTTTACTATTTCCCAACCACCTATTAAACCCAAGGGGTCCACTACCATCTCAACCACACATCTTGTAATTCAAGGTTTAAAAACTTAATAGCACAAATGACTTGGTACTATTAATAGTATTCCAGCCTAGCGCGCTCTCTCTCTCTCTCTCTCTCTCTATATATATATATTAGGCTATATACTATTGATAGTATTCTTACTACTATAAACTTTTTAATATTTCCATGAAAAAATATGTCGTTAGAATTATAATGGTCTCCTATAGAATTTAGTGGGTTATTGATAAAAAATATATATATATATATATATATACACTAGAAATTTTCTTTAAGAATTAAAGCGTTTCCATAAAAACTACATGTATGAGGATGCAATATCGGGATAATACAGGGACTGGCACTAAAATTATATCCTCGTTTTCTCTTCCCCTTCTCTCTCTCTCTCACAAACCCTCCCATTTTCGATTTCAATGGCTTCAGGTAATTTTTTTTTCCTTTTTTTTAGGTTAATTGTTCATTTTTGGCGTTTACTACAACAAAAAATTCTCCGAAAAATGTATTTATTTAATTATTTATTTTTGTTTTTTGGGCAAATCGACTTCTCAGGAAGTTTTTTTTTTCCCTTTTTTTTTTTTTTTTTTGGTGATTTTTTATTTTAGGAAGCTGCGAATTGAAATGGGTTTTTATGTGATGAGGTCGAGCAAGCGCGAAATTTGAGGAATTTTTTATTTGGATTCTCGTAAAATTTGTATTTTTCGCATGAAACTTCTATGATTTGGGGTCAAACAAGCCCCAAAATTTGATAAATTTTAGGCCGAATTGTTTAAATTTTTCCAGTTTGTGAATTGGGGATCTCATAAAATTGAATCTTTTGCGTGAAACTGTGAAAGCTTCTGTGATTAGGTCAAATAAGCCCTAAATTTGAGAATTTTTTTTGCTAAATTGTTCAAATTTTGAGTTGTCGGATGTAGATTCTCATAAAAATTAAACAGATGATTCTCAGTTAGTAGTTGCTTTAGTTCCCATCATGTTGGAGTTAGAGCATATGCGATTTGATTATGAAATTAATAATTTCCCAATTCCTAATTTTTCTTTTCATTCTCTAATTTCCCCTGTTGTAAATATGTTAGCATATGGTATATTCTTAATTTTATGCTTTTGATAATGTTTTTTTTTTCTTTCTTTTTTTTTTTTCTGATATAGATATCTCAGTAGCAGTTCCTTCAGAATTTAGCCCATTTTCGCGGTCCCTAAACACAAAAACACTTGCAACAGAGAGACCCTGGTTGAGTAAGTTTTGATTTTTTCTTATTTTGATCTTTTTTTTTTTGTTTTTTGAATTCAGTCCAGCTAAGTTTTTACTGTAATTCTGTTCATTTAATTTTCGTTTTATTTTTGTTGTCGCCTTCTTAGTAGTAGGACGCTGGAGAATAACTGTTAACAAAAGTGAAATTTGTGTTTTAATTTGATATCGTTGGAATGAATATAATGATTGGAAGGATAAATGTAACGATCACGAGGGATAAGAGATTTCCATGGATTTTTAGAATTCTAGTTCCCTCGTTATACGAGAATAACCTGGTTTGACCAGAACAACCATCCCCGTAGCTTTATTTGTTGCATTTGGCGTCAAAAGATGCCTTAACTTTTCTCAGTAGAGTATTTCACTTGTTGCAAGGATTTAAGTGTCGTGGCACGGAGTCGTGCCGAAAACTTGTCGCCACGTTGTGTGCCGGGCCATGTCTATAAGTATTGGTCATAAAGAATATATGTGTGTCGACATATAACGGCATGAAATATTTATTTTCTTTAGCAACAAAGTTTTCTATTTGCTTATTATGTATCTTTATCAAATCTGTTGAGCTTTATTGAGAAAATTGCTGAATAATTTATAGAAAAGAGGGATTTGAGGTGTGCCATCAGTATGGGGGTTGTATCGTGCCAGTATCTTGTTGGCACGATACAGTACGATAGATGCGGCCCATGCCGATGGATGCTTAAATCCTTGGTTTGTCGCTTTAGTTAAGTTTAATATTATTGTTAGGGCTTTTGGATGGTTTAGATATCAAAGTCTTGGTTGTGTTTATCTGTCTCTAATCCTTTACTTTGCCTCTCAGATCTTTATGGCGTTAGGGTTCGCCCTGTAGCTCCTTTTGAAAGTCTCAGCGGCAAGCGCTTTGTTGATCCGGCCCTTATTCATCGCTGTCTGCCAGATGAGTTGCTCTTTGAGGTATTATTTGATTGCTTTGTTAAGCGATTAGTTCATATAAGCAACATTACAACATATGAGTTCTTGAACAGCTACTCTATTTTTCATGTGTATGTATTGGAATGCTACAAGTTATTACTGTGCTAGGAAACATTACTTCATTGTTTTACGTATTTAATTTTGACTATGTCGTCCGCATAGTTATCATTTATTGTATTAGATGGCGTTTGGGTTGGAGCCAAGTTTTTGAATGTATTTTATCGTAGTCATTTTCCAAATACACGATCTTCTTCCACGACCGATAACTCCCGTCACCCTTATGAACCTATACTTACAATTTTCCAATGTACTCAACGAAATATCTAAAAGTAGAGGTAATCTAGTTTTGAAATACCTTAGAGACATATCTTAGAGGTAAAATTGAAGTAGACGATGCGGGTATTTTTATTTTTCATTTTAGTTGCACAAATGATTATTGCATAAATGTGGCTCGCGTTACCACCTTGGTTTTGGACACGTCTCATGATTCGTAATATTAACCCTGTACATCGCATAAACTGGAATTTGATATCGACACTGTCGCTAATTGCGTTAAGGCATGTTTGAGAAGGAAATAATTTGAGATGTCGTCTCCGTAAAACGTCGATGAAATCGTAACATTTCCTTGCACCGTCATTCCACACATTTTATTTATTTGCAATGAGATTGATATGTTTCCTTGGCCCGATAGATCTATTCACAACAAAGCCACAAACATAGGTCTATATGATACGAAATATTGTGTAAATTGCTTCTAATCATATGATTATCGTCTTAATAGGAAGAAATAATATGGTAGTAATCTATGTATCACGGACACTTCTATAAGCCTCGCGTGTCTGTGTCGGATACTCGCGTGTCCGTGTCGGACTCGTGTCCGACGTGGATACTTTTTGGACGCGCGTGCAATAAGCATACAATTAAAAAAGTATATATATTTTTTTATTTTAATTTTTTTATGCATATATAATGTAAGATGATAAATATTTTAGTTTTTTGATGAGTATATACAAATATTTTTTGGACAATATAAATAAATTATGTATGGTGAAGAATTTTTTTTCTTAAAATATATGAGCTATCAGTGAAAAATTTTATAAACTTTCATTCGTATAAAAAATATAACAATTTTAACCAAAATTTATATTTTATATATAATAAATATATATTATTATATTAATAATATTATAATTTGTTATTTGTGTTCATGCCGTGTCCGTGTCCTAATTTTTTGAAAGTTGCCGAGTCACTGTGTCTGAGTCGTGTCCCGTGTCAGTGTCCATGACGCTTAGGTATTAATCTATTACTGATGTACTCGAGACTAGCATAAAAAGAAATTGTCTTTTGTGCTCGTAAATCACCGTAATTTTCGATTACTACTTATGGGAGTTATTTAAGCAGGTTTTTACAAGGATGAGCCCATACACTCTAGGAAGGGCGGCTTGTGTCTGTAGGAAGTGGAGATACACTATTCGAAATCCTAGTCTATGGAGAAGCGCGTGCCTCAAAACTTGGCAGGTGAACATATTACTTTAACTAACAGCTTATAGACTTTACTCAGCTTTTTGCTACAACATGCTTAATCTTAAAGGTATTTTATGCAGATGTCAGGAGCAGAGGCTAATTACAAAATCGTTCAGTCCGTGTACGATAGTTCTTGGAGAAAAATGTGGGTTCAGAGGCCGCGACTTCGAACTGATGGTAATAATTCTTTAAAAATAGCTATCTGTGCATACGCTCCCTGTAACTTCTTGTTGAATATAAAATATATAAACACCGTTCTCTACCAGCTTAAGCTTTTGGAGAATAACGATTGTTTCGTATAATTTAACATGGTATTCGAGTCCTGCTAGGCTCCTAGCGTTATTTAATTTCCTCCCATTTAATTAAGCCCACGCCTTGAGTCTATTAAAAAATCTCGAGCCCAAACGTGAGAGGAAGTGTTGAATATAAAATATGTAAATACCGATCTCTATCAGCTTAAGCTTTCAGAGTATAACAGTTGTTTTGTATAATTTAACACTTCTTTTCTTTAATATATATATATATATTCTGTTCTTTCATATTAAGACCTAAGAACTAGTATTCAGCTCAAAGAACCCCTCTATTTGGCATAGTCCGACAGCAGTTTTGCACTTTGCCATGCTGTGGTTCAAATGTGAATTTTTCTCACCTATAGTTCTTGTTTTGGGTTTCTGTAGAACCTACTGTTAAAATGCCACCAAATGGCAACCACATGGCTCATTAAAGTACTATGAATCTTTGTAAGCCTTCCTGTTGTATAGCCCAGTTGCACTTTTTTACGCAGTGGTTTAAAAGTGTAGCGCTTTGTGACAGTTTACTACCCTTTCCGAAAGCTCGAAGGGGTACACTTTGAACACAAGATGGTAAAGCGCAAACGGGCTATACACTTTGAATACTAGTTGGAAGTTTCCCCTCTATATATATATATAATAATAGTTTTGTATGAACTCTTGACCTTGAGCCTTTCGCTATTGTTAGGTATCTATGTCAGTCGGAACACTTATATTCACACCGGGGTTGCGGAATGGAAGGTTACGAATCCTGTCCATGTGGTATGATTTGCCTTTTATGTAGCTTTGTGGTGATAATAATGCAATACTCATTTACAACTTACTGCTAATGGTTGCTGAATTGATTAGTTGATATTTACATTTACGGCCTTGTCGGCTTGGCTTGAGCTTCTACAGAAGCGCTATTTCAGCTCATTTGTTCGAAAAGCAGAAACTTCAAATTGGAACTTATGCTTTTGGGGCGTAAAAGCTTATTTCAATTTCGAGCGACAGCAAATGCTTCATACTACTTTTTTGCAGACGCTTTGTTCCTGCTTCTCATAGTAGAAATGTTGATTTAGAAGCTGGGCCAAATTAGCGCATAATATCTGATAAAGGAAATGTTTAAGTGGAAATCAAATATATTGGTTGTTAAAGAAAAGGATTAACATTTTTTTTAATATGAAAATATATAATCGAAATCAACCACGCTTCTATAGTTTTAATGAGGGCTTATGACCGGTTCTTGCGCTTTACAGGTTTGTTACTATCGGTATCTGAGATTTTACCCGAGTGGCAAGTTCCTCTACAAGGTTAGTTTTGTTTGAAGCCGTCGGTGAAATTCATATAAGCTGTGATGCGGCTAATTTAGCGATTGAGTTTCTGGAGAAACACGATTCCTCTTAGCCGAGTCGAAAATGCCATTGAGTTCAGTTCTCGGATCTCAGCTCTTTCTAGTCGCACTCCGCTCTCGATTATGCTGCTTTTATCGGCCTGCGTCAAGTTGTTTCCTCGTTGAATATAATTCTTATGCCCTTTTTTTTGTGAAAAAAATCAGATCTCTTCTCAGAGAGTTAAAGAGGTGGTGAAATGCATGAATTTCCGTGCATCTAAAGCCGACTGTGTTTTCAAAGGCGATTCTATATTATCTGGGGACCAGGTAATGTATGATCTTTGATCTCCATATTTTATTAAAGTGCCATCAAATTCTTTGTGACGACTTAAATTTGCGCTCTTTGGTTGTATTATTCATATTTCTTCTGCTCGTATTTGTTAGGTCGAAGCCGCTCTTTTGTACCCAGGCCTGCGTCTCACTCTCCTTAGGATGCGCCTCAGGTACATGTTTTTTGTGCAGAAAAGCCCTGAATACTACATTATTTGCACTTTGCCCTTCCGAGATATGAAAACCTACTTTTAACCCTCTCTACGCACCAAAGGGATCGATTTTATTTTAAATCATATTTTAAGACTACCTAACAATTCCTGAATGGAAAACGTGAGACGGCGTTAAATTGTGGGGGTCGATGTAAGATTTTTATATTTCAGGAGGGTAAACTGCAAATGGCACCAATACTTTCGTTCAAGGATTTAAATATCCATCGATACGGTCCGTATCCATTGTGCCCTATCGTGCCAACAAGATATTGTCACGATACATCTCCGTGCCGATGACACAGCTGAAAACCCTTTTTTTTTTTAAATTACTAAGTAATTTTCTTAATAAAGTTCAAAAGATTTGATAGAGATTCCTAATAAGTAATTAAAAAATTTTGTTGCTAAAGAAAATAAATATTTCTTGGCATTATGTGTCGGCACACATATTTTTTGTGACCGGCACTCATCGGCACCGCTCGGCACGCACCGTGTCGTACCGTACCAGCAAGTTTTCGGCACGACTCCGTGCCACGGCACTTAAATCCTTGCTTTCGTTTTACGTTTGTTTTGAATCACTATTTTATGTATATCGAAGAATAGATTTGTTGGTAAATGTAAGAATTCGGATAAATGGATCTTTAGATATAGGACATGTGCAATAATCATTCCAATGTTGATTTTAGCAGTTATAATCATTTTTTTTTTTTTTAAAAAAAAGTGAATACATGTCTATGGTTGATTTTCTTTGCTAATATAATAATATAATATAATGAAGCTTGGGTTTCTGAAGAATACCACCAAAACCATCTCGATCTTTAAGAAATTTTCGAGTTTAGATCGTTTTTTGATGAAAATTTTCACTCGTGAGACATGCGAACATGGACATTTGATAGGCTTAGAGGGACGACAATAGGAGCGAACAATCGACTGGATGTCGTAAAGCTCGTCACAACCGGAGTCAACAAAGATGATATAAAGAACAAAGAGGACGACGTGCTGAGAATTGTCCAAGGTTGGGAGGAGGACGAGACGCATGACCCCGACGTGCCGGCGATCTCGCACCGCAGGGGTTTAACTCCCTTCGTTTTCGTCCCGTTCGAAGAGGTAAAACCTCCTCTCTCTTTTTTAAGCCCTTTCTATTTCATAATTTACATTTCGTAACGTGCCGAGCTTATTCGAACTTCAAAAATGAATTTTTTGTTATAACCAACGGATTACTTTAGGCGATATCTATTACTTGCCGCATAAATTGAAGATGTAAAATAGTAGTTTTTTAACATTTGAGGGGGCAATGCAAATGCGGGCATTGCAATATTTGCGAGTTACCAGTATGAAACGGTTCTTCTGTCATTCTGGTTACGTTTAGGGCTTGTTAGATTCACGGTTTATAATATTCCAGTAATCCTTCATATTTTCATCATTACCATTCAACTCAAGTTGGGTAGTCGCAAAAAGGTGCCGGTGAAGTAGCGGAATCATCGTTGATTCCCAACTAATAGGAATACTTCTAAGTCACCCTAGTTGCTTTATATTTCTGGCTAAGCGCTTGATGGTTGGTATTAGGGGTGAAAACGGTTGAATACGGTCGGATTTTTCACAAATCCATGTATGCATCCATATTTTTCTTTGAATGTCAATTCGGATGCGGATATTTGTCGAATGCTAAATTTTCGCTATCATATTCAGTAAAACGGATTTGGATTCGAATATTTTTCGGATGATAATATATACTAATATACATATATATATTAATATAAACTAAAATAAGCGCGCAATGCAACTAAAATTCTACACTCGTATTCAAATTCGTGTCTATATTTTATTCAAATAAAATCTAATATTTAACAAACATAAATACAAGTTTAACATAAAACTCATAATAAAATATACGAAGACCCCTCTCAAGTTATGGAGGTGAAAATGGTCGAATACAGTCGGATTTTTGACGAAACTGAATCAAATTCGGATATGAATATGTGTCAGATGCTAACCACTTTCATCCCTAGTTGGTGTGTTGTCGGTTCTAAGTTCGAAGTCTAGTTGCTTCATATTTCCGGCGATGACAAAGGGCTTGATGGTTAGTATCGGAGGTTTCATGTTCGAAGCTTAGTAACTTCATATTTCCAGCTAAGTTCATTTATCAAAAAATGAACGAAACGGGTAACATGCAACATTTCTCTTAGAAAACAAAAAAGTTAGCCACAAACCCATCATTTCAAATATAAAATATACAATATTTCTAGAATATTACAAATTTTGAACCAAACGGCCAGGGGTGTAAGTGGTTAGGATAAACTCCGATTGAATTCGATACTAGATTCGATAGAAGGCATATTAGTATATAATATTATTCGAATAATATCTGAATCTGAATTCGTTTTTAGCGAATATGGCAACGAAAATTTAGCATCCGAGAAAATATATATGCAATATGGTTTTGTCATAAATTCAACCGTTTTCGCCCCTACAAACACCCCCTTAATGCTACAGGATATGTAGCTTTGCTTATCTCTTGATACCGTAAACAATTTAGCACTCATTTTTTGCTTCTCTCTCTGATCGCAGGTCGAAACATCGGTGCTGAATCTCCCTGTCGACAAGATGGATTACTTCGTGCCCGGATGATATTGTCCTCGATTTCGTATCGTGTTTGTATGTACATATAAATATACACATATCCCATTACTCTTAGCTATATTCGTCGTCGCGTTCGCGCTTTGAGCTTTTCTCATTTAAGGATTGTGTAAGCTTGGAATTGTTGTTGTTGTAGATATGTAGAAGTGTGTTTTGTCTGTGTTTAGAAGAAATGATGTTGTTGCCTTTGTAATCTTCTTAGTGTGTGTGTTTTTTGTTTTTTTGTTTTTTTTTTGGTTTTTGCTTTTTAGTCTTTTCCATGTTTTTAATTTCTTTGGACCATAAAAAAAAAAAAAAAACAAAAAAAAAAAAACAAAAACAAAAACAAAACAGAGTGGATCTTTTGGTTTCCTGAAAATGGATAAATAAATTTTTTTAGTGAGTTATTAGTTTGGCATCTCTTTTTTCTTTTTTCTTTTCATTAAATATATATATATATATATATATATATATATATATATATATATATAGGGTTCGCCTACTATACTCTTATGAGTAAAATTTTTTTTTACTCATAAGTTTTCATCCTTTGGATGAAAGAATATGCGGTTAGGATTATAGTAGTTTCTAAAATTTTTACTATTTTTTCAACAACCTAGTAAATCCTAGGGGGACCACTATCATCTTAACCGCACATTACTTCATTCACGGGTGAAAAAAATATGAGTATAAAGGCATTTATAATCATAAGAGTATAGTAGTCCTACGCTATATATATATATATAGTAGAGTTTAATACTTTTAAATGCACAAAGCCAATTATGCTTGTGAATTTTTTATTATTGGATTTGCATTGAGATTTGTGCTATTGTAAAGTCAACTAAAGAGAGAGAAAGAAAAAGTAAACAACATAAATCTCATTACAAATTCAATAATAAAAAATTTACAAGTATATTTGGATTTGTGCTTTTATATATATATATATATATATATATATATATATATAGAGAGAGAGAGAGAGAGAGAGAGAGAGAGAGAGAGAGAGAGAGAGAGTTCGGCTACTATATTATTGATAGTACCAAGCATTTGGTGCTATCAAGTTTTCTATTCTTAGATCAACCTCTTTGATTATTTTTATTCGTTAGATTTTACTATTTTTTCAACCATCCATTAAACCCAAGGGACCCACTATCATCTCAACCACACATTTTTTAATTCAACGGTTAAAAACTGAATAGTACCAATAACTTGGTACTATTAATAGTATTCCAGTATATATATATATATATATATATATATATATATATATATATAGCGTAGGGCTACTATACTCTTATGAGTATAAATCCCTTTGTACTCATAACTTTTTCACCCTTGGATGAAGGAATGTGCGGTTACGATGATAGTGGTCCCCCTAAGGTTTACTAGATTGTTGGGGAAATAGTAAAAATCTTAAGAGCTACTATAATCCTAACCGCGCATTCCTTCATCCAAGGGATGAAAACTTATGAGTATAAAAAAATTTTACTCATAAGAGTATAGTAGCCGGACCCTATATATATATATATATATATATATATATATATATATTTAGTAGGGTTATTATATTTTATTATAAGTATAGATTTTTTTGTACTCATAAGTTTTTCGTTCTTAGATGGAGGGATGTGCGGTTAGGATGATAGTAGTCTCCTAGGATATAGTAGAGTTGTTGGTGAAATAGTATAAATCTTAGGGGATTACTATAATTCTAGCCGCACATCTCTTCATCCAAGGGTCAGAAATTTATAAGTACGAAGACGTCTATACTCATAAAAGTATAGTAATCGAACTATATATATATATATATATATATATATATATATATATTGAGCTTCTATATTTTTAAAAGTATCAAGTTATTAGTGCTTGTGAATTTTCGATCCTTGGATGAAAAAATGTGTGGCTGGAATAATAATGGGCCTCTTGGATTTAGTAGGTGGAATAATATTATCTAAGAGGTAGAATTAGTCAAAGTTTTAGATCTAACGGTAAAAAATTTACAAGCACCAATTACTTAGTACTTTTATAAGCATAGTATCCAGACTATATATATATATAAAAGATTATGTTATTATACTATTAAAAGTTTCTAAGTCATTGGTGCTAATAAGTTTTCGATTTTTGAATAAAATAATACGCGATTACGATGATAATGATTCTTTAGGATTTAGTGAGTGGTCGACGAAATAGTAGTAATAAATGTATGATGCTATTTATAGCATAATAATCGAATTCTCTCTCTCTCTCACAGTGTGTATATATAAAAAACTAGATGCAATATATAAGACTCAAACAATTGGGTAATTAATAATTTTAATTGAAAAGAGAGATATATTAGACTATTTGATAAAGTTTAAGGTTCCCAAAATTGAAAGTAGATTAAAGTTGAAAAAGTTATTCCTGTCTCGCCTTGCTTTCCAGAAGGCCACTTATCCTAAAACTAAACATTTAGACCTAACTAAATAATCAAATTTAAAAAATTTAATCCTCATATATTTCTTATATATAAAATTATTCTAAATTCTAAATTATCACTTTTTTAAGCTTTGACTGACGAGAGCAAAGGGCTTTTTGTAAGTACAGGTGTCTCAGTATATTTGTTTTATCCAAAGAAATTGGAGAATTGAGTCAATTACAAAATAATAAATAATAATAATATTACAATGATAAATAAAAATAAAAAGTAAAAAAAATAAAAAAAAAAAAGTTAATTTTTAAATGAATTCTAATTCATTGCAAGCAACTCATCACCAAGACATCTCGATCAAAGAATTTATAATACCACAACAAAAAAAAATAAATAAAATAAATAAATAAAATGATAATAGTACCAAGCAAGGCCTAAAGTTCCTGATTTAGCTCAAATAAGATAATGAGAATAATTATAACAAATCAAAAAGCCAAGGCCTTTCTCTCTCAAGAAGAAAAATTTTAAAAAATTGGTTTTAAGCTCCATAGGTAAAAATAAGCTCTTCTACTATGACAAAATAAATTAAAAATAAGGTCCTTCATTTTGCCTAGCAAAAGGGAATTTTGCTTATTCATCACAAGCAGGAACTGTTAAATATTTAAAAACCATTCTCGGCACAGCCATACAAAAAAAAAAAAAAAAAAAAAAAAAAGTTGCAGCTAATTGTTTGCGCGAACGGCTAAAAGAATCAATAATACTCCATGAGGTCTAACAATCCCCCAAAGATAAGAAGTATTTGAATTATACAAACCTCTCGAGTTCCATCTTCATGATATAAAAGAAGATATCTGAAGATACCTGAAGACGCGCGCGGGAGAGCGTGTTTTTCTTACTCGGCCCGAGATTGCCCCGCGCGCGACGAGAGGATGATGCCGACGATGAGGCCGTATAAGGCGAGCGCTTCCGCGAAGATGAGGATGAGGATCATGCCCACAAACAACTTCGGCTGCTGCGCGTTCGCCCTGAAAGTGAAAGGACAATGGTTTAAGCCAAATTTCTGCTTCTTTGGAAAGCAAGAGAAAGAGAAAGCAGAAGACATGCAGAACATTAAAGTGAAATTTGAAGATATTCAGAGAGCAAAGTCGAAGGAAATGTTTAATTTTTTAGGTAATACGAGCGAAAGGATTGATGATGGTTGGAAACAGATGCTCGCTATCCAAGTAATTAAACACTGATCGAAATAAGGAAACAACAAAGAAAGAATAGATGGATTTAAGAAACTTAGACAATCAGAGCAGAAACTTTCATCAAGAAAACAATTAAGATGAATCCTTGCAGAAATCACAGCTTTTTAAGACACACTGATGTTCGTAATATATTTCATCATGCAAAACTGCAAACCAAACTCGTCAAATAAGTTGTTGTGAATGACATCGACTGTATCATCGTATACAATAATAATCAACAGAAGACGATTAATCGCATCTGTAGATTTCAACGTAATAAAACGCGAGATATATAATCGATCGCCACAAATTGCAAGTATATATATTTTTCATAGTTCTACAAACTCATCTAGATCTCTCCCTCGCAGCAGCATCACTTACTGATTTGCAACTCTAAACCGCAAATCCTCCTACGATCTCACTGCCGAACTACTCCATGCAAAAAGTACAAAGTTTAAGAACAAAATATAATATATTTAATGCCCGACCTGCATAGCATGTGCTAACTTTTAATTTCCAAACCTTGTACTTAGGAAAACTATTTATTTGAATAAAGTTAAAAAGTAAATGCCAGAATAACATCATTTAAACCTCTGCTAATGAAAAGGTTATATCAATGTCTACTTTTGAAAACCAGTACACACCATCAGAAGGCCAATTTGATTGTCCTCCAATAAATATAGGTCCCGTTTGGTTCGGGGATAAATTTAAGAGGTATAAATTTTTTTATACCTAGGATAGCTTGCTATTCCGGGATAATGAAGTATAAAAGTTAAATTGCGTTTGGTTGAAAAGTTGGTATTCTCTGAAATAGTTAAAATTGTGTTTGGTTAAAATTATGGAATAGTAGAGGATAGTGAAAAAAGAAGATAGAATTTTTATAAAAATACCAACTTTGCCCTTAGCTTTTTTTATAGAAAATTAATTTAATTACTATATTAAATTTGAAGCAATTTAATTATAAATAATAAATTATATCTTACGTTAAAAAATAATATTTTTAATTTTATATTATATTTTAGTAAATGCAAAATCTAAGTTTCAGATAGCTATAGGTTGGAATCAGAGTTCACATAACAGTAAATTAGAAGCTAAATTACAGTTCACATAGTCGTAGATTCATATAGCCTGAGATTGAGAGGTAAGCTACAGTGAAGAAAATCAAAATTCCATTCACTGCCCGCAGGGATAAAATCCTATTCCATGAGGGGAGAGGAATAAGGCTTAACGGGTTATCCTAAAATAACCGTTAAGCCAGAAATAAAAAAAAAATTATCCCATGCCATTTTGTAACACTGTTTGGCAGAAATCGGGGGATAAAGAGGGTTATTCCCCCTTTATCCCCCAACCAAACGGGGCACTAGGGTTTTTAAAAATCATCTGGGAAATTGAGAGGGTTATTTGTAAGTTTCCCTCTTTGGAAAAGATAAGAATAAACCAAAGGGTAGCATATATCCCCCAAATCTAGATCTAAAATCAAACTAAGAAAGTTCTGCACCTCAAATCTCTCCAGGAAAAATCATCCACACCAAATGAATGTTGATCTATCACATAAAACAGTAATAGATTACTCAGAGTAGAAATGGAATACCATATTCGGAGTTTGGAATCATCTCGTTCGTGAAATATGCAAAAATCAAACTCTTTGTTTCGAATCACACAAATAATATGAACTCCTCATACTGAATTTAATCTTCACAGATAGATATATGAGCAATATTAACGAAGAAACTTTACGAATCTAGCAATCTAAAAACGCAGATTTATGGGTCAAAGCGCAAATTACCTAACTCCAGCGTCGCCGACGATTCCGATCGCCATCCCCGCGGAGAGCCCGGCGAGGCCACAGGAGAGGCCCGAGGAGAGGTGCGCGTAGCCATCGAAGAGGTAGTACGACTTCGCCTTAGGGTTGATCCCGGTGCTGATGATCACGGCGATGATGAGGCCGTAGATCCCGAGCACTCCCGCCATGACCACGGGAACGATCGACTTCATCACCAGCTCCGGGCGCATCACCCCCATCGACGCCACCCCGACGCCGCTCTTCGCCGTGCCGTACGCCGCCCCCATGCCTGGAACACGGCGAACAACCACATCACGCGTCGAATCAAAGCATCAAACCCTAGATCCGGAGGGAGCGCCCCAGATCTCGGATCGAAACCCTAGAAAACGGAGAAAAGAGAGAGAGAGAGAGCAGGGCTTACATGAGAAGACGAGCGCCGCCGCGGCGCCGAGGAAGCCGAAGAAGGGGGCGGTCACGTCGCCGCTAAACGAAGACATTGTTGGCGTGGGGGAGAGAGAGGGGAGAGATCGATACCCTAATCCGGATTTGGAGATATGGTAGAGGAAGGAGAAACGAAGGGTCGGGTGTAGAAGACGACGAGGAGGGGGAGGATAAAATTACTATTTTGCCCCTGCGTGGATTGGTTATTTTGCGGATTTTTATAGTGTAGAATGGTACACGTGGATCCGTGCGTTTGATGGTCCACAGGATAAAATAGAACTCGTCGACACGTCGCAGGAGTTATCATTATCTGGACCCGGTGCACTACGTCATCTGTAGACCGTCCAATTGAATTCTCCTCCAATTCCATCTCTTATAAAAATTTCACTTTTAAAAAATTAATTAAAATAAAAGGGAAAAAAAATGTAGAGAGATTCTTTGAATTTTAGCTATTTTCAATTTTGATAATTATATTTCTCTACAGTGAATTTATTTATTAATTATACAGCTATTTTGATCCGATGTTATGCACATTATATTTATAAAATTTTAAAATATAAAATAAGATTTAAAAAAAAAAGTTAATAATTAAATATGACGATCAGAGAATAGGTCGATCCAATCGCCGATCAATATTTTTATTAAACATGGAAATCATTCCTGTGTTTAAATTGTTATTTGTTAAATTGTTAGAATTTTATTGCTAGATTGTTAGAATTTTATTTATAAATGTTGAAATTTTTTAGATGATTAGAATCATATATAATTTGTTAAAAATTTTATGTGATTGTTAAAATTATATATAATAAAAAAAAATAAATAATTTACCGTCTCTTCTAGTAAGAATAAAAAAAATGATAATCACGATCAATTATTTATTATTTTTAATAATTTTTAGAAAAGGCAATAAATTATTTATTATTTTTTTAATCAAATATAATTTTAACAATCACATTAAAATTTTAACAAATCACATGCAATCCTAACAATCTAAAAAATCACAACACCTACCAATAAAATTCTACCAATCAAATATTATCAAATTCTAACAATCTACCAATAAAATTCTAACAATTAAATATTATCAAATTCTAACAACTTAACAACTAACTATCTAAACACAAGAAATGGTTCCTCATATTTAATAAAAACGTTAAACACAACGATTGATTCTCCGTGTTCAATATACAGTGAACCATTCACCTATTGAACACGGTGAACCATTCACCGTGTTCAACTCACCATCTACCTCACCGCCCAGTCCGCCCACGTGTACAGTTCATCGTATTCAACTCATCATCCACCTCACCACCCAGTCCTTCCACGTGTGCAGTTCACCGTATTCAACTCACCATCCACCTCACCGTCCAGTCCATCCGCGTGGTGCACACGTGGTGCTCGTATGACATATATATAGAGCAATTTTTATAATATTAATTAAATTTATATCTTTTTACTTTTTTATATTTTAAAATAAAAAATATTAAATGTACAACCCAAATGGGATGTACATCTTACATTCATCCCATCCTGGAATGGGGTGAATTTCACTCATGGAAGAGTAAAAAAATACACACTCCAGAATGGAGTGGATGTAGGATATATATCACATTTGAAATATACACCTACCTCTTAGAAGTGCATGGCTTATAAGGCTAACGTGGCAAACTAGGTCCATATTCTTTTTTCACATACTTGTTTGATATTTTAAATGTGAATCACATCTAATTAATTGCCACCACACAAAAGAAGGTACAAATATATAATTTTGATTAAAATATAAAAAAAATTATAAATATATATATATATATATATATATATATATATATATATATATATATATATATATATATATATATTGTTAGGGACAATTGCTTAGATATTTCTGAAATATTTTTAATTTTTTTTATTTATCCTGCTAATATTAAAAATATTTTGTTAATATTTCAAATATTTTTAAATATATCTTTAGAGTTAAATTGGTATAATTATTATCTCTACCGGTAAAGAACACCATTGTGGGGGATCAACCCACTAGTGTACGTGAAATGTACTGCTGGTGCATAGCGATCTCAATATGGATGCTCAAGCTCGCGATCGGAAGACCTGAAACACGACGAAAAGCCAGGAAATCCTCACTGGATATTGTAAATCATGCCAAGTATTGAAACTGGAACTCCTATTCTAAATATGCAGTGAAGAATACAGAAAAAGGCAATAACTGAGCTAGTGTCCAGATATATCAATCAATGCTGGAAATAATAAGCATAACGAAAGGCTCATATGTGGGATCAAGGCAATCAACAAAACACGGGTCCGTCCTACCACAGTACCCGTAGGGCCGAAATGATAAAGCCCGGACTGAAGATAAACCCACCTCAGGGTAGACGATCACGGTGACCGCTGGATGGCTCACGAGCTGGTGGCTGACTGCTGGGACCTGAATCATAATCACAGGTCAGCAAAAAGACTCACTCAAACTGTCACGCCCCGGGGTCGAAACTATGACCCGGGCCCGCCAACAAATCCGCCGCCCATATGGGAAGCCCTGTATAGACGAAGTGTCTAACCTGCAAAAGATAATACTACAGCTATACAGATATCAGAGCTGAAAAGTAAACTACTGAAATAAGAAAATACATCTCCAAATAGTACAAGTCTGAACCTCACAATATAAGTCTCTCGAAAATAAAACTCTCAACAGCAACTATCTATAATAATCCAGCAGACTGTACTACAAAGCTCCAAAAAGGGATACAACTATACTTCAAAGACGGGTAGGGAACTAGCTCGCGACTCCCTTACCTCGATCAGCTGGTGCAGCAATAGGAGTAGGAACAGGGGTAGATGCCTCTAGAAAATCTGTCACCAACAAAGGGTGTGAGAACTACACCGTCACGTAGTTCTCAGTAGGTACCGTCACCAAGACCAACGGTCTGCCCACTAAGTCTACTAGAGGCGTAAGATAACAAGAAAACTGTAATAATGTAAAGATAAGCTGGAAAGAAATCTACAGCTATCATGCCTCTATCTACAATGCTCAATGGGTGATATAGATGAAAATGATGCATCGACTCTAACCCAAAATACTCAATCAACCCAATCACAGTAACTGCCACATAGGATCCAGTCAAACCTGCGCCCACCTACTATCATTACATCCACGAAGGACTGGATTTATGTAGGGCGTCCCACACGGATTGCGTGGACAAGTCGCGATAGTAAAGTAACAGGCCTAGCTCCGGAGCGGCACTCGAGGGGTGCGACCCCACCGAGGAAAGTATCCGCGCATCTCTGTCGAGCTCAATATGGCTCATGCAGGCTATATTCCAAATCCATGATCCATCAGATCGACAATGTCCAACTCACAATGCTAACCCATTAGCTGGAGGTACTCAACAGCCGGGACCGCCGTCAACCCAGCCGACTCCCAAAATAGAAATCCAACTCCACACACTAAAACTCACTCGCTGGAGATACTCTACAGCCACAACAATGAAGGGTCCGAAAACTCCGGAAGACTAATACCTACAACCCCAATCAAACAAGAACAGACTATAGGCATAGCCTCCCGTTGTTCTCGACCCGATAATGAAAATAGCCCTTAGAATCCAGATCGCTCGAACTCTCTCGGGTGAGGAAGTTTACAGAAAATGTGATATTTATTACCGAAAACCATTTTCACTCGAACCCACGCGGGGTGAGGACTAAAAGTAGTTTCATTTTTGTAAAACCATCTTGATTTAAGGAAATACATTTTAATGAATTTTAGCTATTTTAGAAAAATTAGTTAGAAAACAAGTTTTATTCCCAAACCCCGAAGGGCTAATGTCTTCTCCCAATCAGACAAGAACAGACTCCGGTGACCCTTCGACATTTGGAAGGAAAAATATTAGTTTACTGAAATCATGTGTGTCTAAAAAGATTCTGAATTCAAGGTCCTGCTATCACTAATACACTACTGCCACGAACACACTGGCGACAAATAAATCGGAGAACTCGACAACCCAGGACCACCGTTTACCCAAACGGCTCCCGCCACTGGTACAAGACTAGCTACATCTACCAGACTCCACTCGGTCCCCAAGCACGAGTGTAACATGCATCCTACACTAAGAGAAATTTCGACCCCTCGGCCCACTACCCGGGTGAGAAAAACACTATGTCCAGGGATAGAATGTAAAGTGTGGATGTCTAAAACATAAATGAACCTAGCCCAAGTGTGGGTTCTCTACTAGTCTGGTTTACACATGCAAACATATGGCGGGGTGCTAGGTCCAAGTTCAAATAATAGCATTTAATTTAACTGAATGTAATGTCACGCCCCGGGGGTTTCATTAAGCGGAAGGCAGCCACCGAAAAGAGTTGAATTTGCATATAAATTTTTTTTTTGAAAGCAATCTCCCCCGGTGCGTGCCCAGACCCGCCGCATATACAAATTCACTCTGCAAACGGGCAGAGTCTCCTTTGTATATGCACGGCGTCACAACTACAATATCCATACAAATATCCATTTAACCACAATAGCTCAGCAGTCGAGTACAAACAACTATATTTCCATAAATATTAACGAGGCCGACAAATTTTGAAAGGATAAATCCACAAGTTTTAAAAACGGTGCCCACACGGCACCCAGGTTTTTCAAAACGGTTTTCGAAATCCATAAATCTACTGGGTTTTAAAATGGTGCCCACACGACACCCAGATTTTCAAAATGGTTTTCGCAATCCATAAATCCATAGGGTTTTAAAATGGTGCCCACCCGACACCTAGATTTTAAAAATGGTTTTCGAAGTATTTTCTTTTATCTTTCCTTTTGTAGTTTGAAAGCGGCCAATCCGGAAAAGCAAAACAATCACCCATAGGGATAATAAAAGACATTCCAACATCCACATCGACCCCACAAGGGTATCGCGATCCACATAGTAAACTACTAACAGGTAATGAAATGAGCAAAATAAGAAGTACATACAGTTTATGGCCCCAAAGACCAAAAGTACCCCTGCCACGGCCTCACCGTCGTCCTAGCACTCATCCCTGGATGAACCTGTCACGGAGTGGGAAGTCAGTGACCAGAAAATAAAGCACGAAAGCAACTAGGGCTATAAATAAAGCAAACCGCAGTAAAACCAGAGCGACCGTCCTCCTCATCGTGCAATCGACAGTATCCCTGCATAACCTGTCCCGGGCACCTGCCCCGGCAACCCGGACCGAGCACCAACCTCGGAGAACCAAACCGAGCACCAACCTCGGAGAACCAAACCGAGCACCTACCTCGGTAAACCACGTCGAGCACCTACCTCGACGGGTCGCACCGCTCACACCTTGGCGCCTCAAACCCCCCACCTACGGGGGCCCCCACTACGTCACCTCGTGGGTATACACGGGTCATAGACCACTTTTTCGGAAAAGCACACCCTTTGCGGTGGCCAAACCGCGGGTGCGCGTGCTGCAGCCTCGAGCATAGTAACCACATACGTATACATAATATAGGCACCGTGACACTTGGTCGCTATAATATCAATAAGAGCACATGATAAATGATAACGGGAGTTAACAATATTAAATGATGCAACTACTTACTCTTACACCTTTACCACAATACCGTAATTCAAACACCGGAAGAATTCCCTATAACGGGATGTATCCCCGTGCACCGTGACCCTCAGTCGCCACAGATATGATGACAATGAGACATAATAGTAACGAGAATATGCACAAGAGGTTCTAAGGGGTACCCACCTGAAACGTGAAGAAGAAGGTTTGCGGAACTCCCGCTAAAACACTCCCACCCTGTGCCCGAAAAAGCTACAGTAAGTAATAATGTTAAAAACATCGTCGGGGTCAAAAACACTGAAAAACGGGGCGAAACGGGCCAAAAATGGAGTTTCTGGGCTCATTTTCTGAAGTCTGGTGCACGGGTCCAGGCGTGGACCGGGTCCACGACGCAGAGGAGGCGGCGGCGCAGACCGGGCTCACCCCGGGAGCGTGCACCAGGCGGAATGGGCCGGGCCGGTGCACGGGCTGAGCGCGCACCGGGCTCACGCGTCCCCGGTCGCGGCGGCAGCACCGGGTGCACGCCCATGCGTGGACCGCGCTTGCGGGCCGGGCTGGCGCACGCGCCCGTGCGCCTGGTCCGCGCATTCGGGCCGCGGACACGTGCGCCGGGTGCACGCCAGCCCGGTGGACCGCGCGGTGCGGGGGTGGGCTGGCGCACGCGCCCGTGCGCCGGGTCCGCGCCTTCGGGCCGCGGACACGTGCGCCGGGTGCACGCCGGTCCGGTGGACCGCGTGAGGGCCAGCCGTACGGGATGAACAGTAAGTCCCCCTTTTCGCCCTTCGCGGCTCCGGTTGCGACCCTGCGACCACGGCGACTGCGGCGACGACCCCGAGAACACGATAACGGCGGCGGCAGCCTCCCGTTTGACAACGGCGGCGGCGGCTTCCCGTTATCAACCTCGCATCGCACGCGACATCGACAAGAAAACCCCACAACGGAAAAACCTGAAAATGTGAACCACTCACCTTGATTCGTTGGAGAAGGAGTAAGAAAAATAATCGTCCCCTCCTCGCCTCCTTGCTCGATCAAAACCGCGGAAAGGGAGCCTTTCCCCTTCCCTCTCCATGTCTCTCCGCCTGGATCCTTACGCCGCCTTCTTGGAAGGAGAAAAAAATGCGAATTAGGTTTTCCGCTCGTACTCAGAAAGACCTAACGCACGACAAAAGAGAAGTGGGAAAGAACCCAAAATCCCCAACTTAAGAATAAAATCGATCGGGGTGCGGACCAGTGGTCCAATTTATCTCGAAAAGCGTGTCGATCGCCCGCACGCCTTCTGATGCACCCGGAACAGCTAGCAACCTTCAAAAATTTAATCTGGGAGATCCCGGGGTCGGAATTCGAATCCGATCGCGCCACCGTTCTCCATTTCGCGATCTCTAACACCTAAAAATACCCGCGAGCCCCGACGGTCTGCCCAGAAATTCTCGAATTTCTACCCCCCCTAACAACTGAAAAGATTCAATTCGTACCCAAAACAAAAACTGGAAAGTCGAGGTACTACAAAATAAATAAAATAACCCAGTGACATAAAAAGGTGAAAAGCCCGATCTTAGAAGGATCTCGTCCGATCACCTCGAAAAGCGTGCCGGCCACTTAGCACGGATTCCGATGCACCACTCAAAGGCAAACGCTTTGACCCCCATTCCGGGAGATCCGTACATCGAAATCCGAAACCGTTCGCTTTGCCGTCCTCCGTTTTTCGAGCTCAATCGCAGAAAAATACTCGCGGTCCAGGCCAGTCCATTGCAGAAACACAGTAAAAAGTTTTCCTAACAATCCCGTCATAAAAAGAAGGTATACAAGGGCAAGGAAACGCCAGGACTCTACATCACTCACCACTTAAAAGAAGTTTCGTCCTCGAAACTTAATCCTGGTCCGCAACGAATAAAACTGGGTAGCACTCCCTCATCTTTGACTCCAATTTCCAAGTCGCTTCACGTTCTTCCTGGTTGCTCCACAGCACCTTCACATAGAGGATCGTCTGGTTGCGCAATCCTTTCTGTCCTCTCGTGCTAAGATCCGCGCCGGTGTTCCGTCAAAGCTCAAGTCCTCTCTAAGCTCAAAAGCAGTGACCATCCATCACCCAAATCACGTACGCAGGCTCGGAGCACATCTTCGAGAATCTGGTTCACTCGCTCGGACTGTCCGTCGGTCTGGGGGTGAAACGCCGTGCTGAAGTGTGGTTTAGTCTCTAGAGCTCGTTGTAGACTTTGCCAAAGGCTCGACACCAGCCGAGTGCCTCTAGTCCACATCGTACGGGTGGGTGGAAAAAGAGTCGATTTCGTCCGTCCATCCACTGTGACTTAAACTGCATCGTGCTCTTGATGCGATGCAGAAAACCTGTGACGAATTCCATGCTGATTCGCTCCCATTTCCACTCTGGTACCGGTAGAGATTGTAGTTTTCCCCGCTGAGCGCTGATGTTCGAACTTTACTTGTTAACCATTTAAACACCGGGCAGTGAACTGTATTACATCCCCCTTTGGTTTAGTCCACCAAAAATTCTGCTTTGAGGTCCTTGTACATCTTCGTGTCACCTGGATGCGCCGCATAGGGAGCGTAGTGCGCCTCTGACAGTATCTCTTTCTTCAACTCTGGCAGCTCGGGCACGCAATTCCGCCCTCGAAACGTATTGCGTCGCTCGCACTCACCGAAAAGTCGCTCGCGTGGTCCGGGGGGTCTTGTCTCGAATAAGCTGTATCTGTGCACCCGTTTTTTGACCTTCTAGGGTTTCTTTAATAGAGTTGGCTTGACCATCGAGGACAAAAGTCGCGCGACAGTACCGGTCCTGCTGAGTACTCGCGCTCATCAGTTTTCCCCCTCGATTTGACCCTTCCTGCTCAAAGCATCCGCTACTACACTTGCTTTTCCCGGGGTGATACTGAATGGACGAGCCGAGTCCTTCAGCAACTCCATCTAATGCCTCTGCCGCAAAAACAAATCCTTCTATGTGAACAAAACTTGGGACTCTGGCGACCCGAAGACACATTACGATGAACTCCAAGAAAAGGTGATGTCTCCCAAAGCTTCAAAACGAGGGCGACTGCTGCCCGTTCCTGATCGTGTGTCGGGTAGTTCCGCTCATATTCTCTGCGATTCCCGTTGTTGAAACTGTGTGCCCCAAAAAGCCCACTTCGCGGAGTCAGAACTCACATTTCTTTAACTTAGCAAACAGCCTCTGGTCCCTGAGAGTCCGGAGAATAATCTGCAAGTGCCCCTCGTAGTTGATCGAAGTGGTCATCAATCCCGGACTTGTTCTTCACTGTGACCTTGTTTATCTCCCGGTAGTCGTTGCGTAGACGTAGGCTTCCGTTCTTCTTTCGCACGAAGAGCCCGGGTGTGCCCCAAGACGACACACTCGGTCTGATGAACCCTTAAAGGTCCAAAACAACTAACCCGACGACAAGGAAAACTAACCACACTAATGCCCTCACAAGGCTCCAAGAGGTGCCAACAAAATAGGCTGGGTTATTAACTACCCGAAATTTTCTCCTGAAAACAACGAACTCCCCTGTCACCCACATGGACCGCTCCCCTCCGTCACCAACACGGGCCACTTCCACCCATCACCAACACGGGCCACAAGCTCGGAGCATAACCACCATCCCGGACCACTCGTTCCGACTGTCCGTCCTACCGAGACGACGGTCAAAACTAACGTTAGGTTTTAGCTCTAAGACCTACCACAAGGTCTACCCCACAGAAAGAGCTGCGTACAGGGCATCCTAGCCGAAAGTGACCAGTGCCGAAGCTCCAAGTAGTCAACAGATCCTCTTGACCCACACCTGCCCCAAAAGATCAACGACCCAAAACGCTCCCCAAACTAGCCCTCAAGGCTATGCTTTAGTCATGGGAAGCTGGCGACAAAATCCACAAGGTAAGGTCCTACCTCCGTCCTGGCACCGACGGGGTGCGACACTCTAAATAACCCCTAACTCTTGGTCCCAATCCGTTGCCCCCTTCAAGCACCAGCATCGAATCAAGCGGTAAACCTCCAGACCAAACCGTGACACTCCCAACTAGGAGAAAATCTAAGCTCTAGGTCCGCTCAACAATGACCCCCAGGTACTGTAGACTATCCATCTGAAACCTAAAGGGTCGGAAGGAGACAAGCAACGGAAACAGCGAGGAGAACCTTGTCAAAAGTTGCCTAGGTTCCCCAAACGCACTCGAGGGATCACGCGCCAACCCACCAATAGGACAACCTAACCGACCCTCTTGCTCAGAACACAGGAACCCGACCCAGAGCTACCTGGCACCACCCAGCGTCAGAAGTTAGACCCCCCAATAAAAGTCGCCACTTACGCACTCTTGTGCGAAACAGGGCACGACCTCTCTAACCGAAAACGAGCCTAAACGAATAAGGTTTACTAGCCCCGGTGGTCTCCCTTTCTAACCCTAAAGGAGCACCCCGAGATCCCGTCCCGACAATTTCTACAACCATTGCCGTGACCACAGTAAAAAGAACCGAACTATGGGTAACAACCGTAGGGGAAGGATTCCTCATTCCCTCGTCTACCTTGCCCATGGTGCAAGAAGAATCGGCCGACCACCTGCTGTAGCCTAACACCAGAAGACCTAGAAGATACAAATTTAGACAAAAGGCCATCCAGTTACCCACGACCGGCAAAACGGCCGACACACTAACGAACACCGGTGGGTTACCCTACCACCCGTCACCGTTACTAACGACGACCAGAACGTCGGCGGAGGAAGGGGTTCGGAACAACAAAAGTCGGCGCAACAATCTGCTGTATTACCAGCCGCAGCAGGTGCATGAACACCGTCAGCAGACCCACCGTGTCCTGTGCTGGGTGCCTAATCCATTGATTCATAGCAACCATCAAGGCCCCGGTGGCAGCCGGTCTCGACCCCAACCTCCAAAACAACCCGACTACACTAGCACAACACCCCAGCTAAACCGGAAAACAAAACTCAACAGTCCCGCACTCTCGTATCTCCACACAATTATACCCTGATCATTTCATTAGTTAGTAGCCAGTGGTAATGTGCTCCTGTGGATGTTGGACAGCGACTACTGTGGTTAAAGCTGTTTCGCTCTGATACCATCTTAATCTGTCACGCCCCGGGGGTTTCATTAAGCGGAAGGCAGCCACCGAAAAGAGTTGAATTTGCATATAAATTTTTTTTTTGAAAGCAATCTCCCCCGGTGCGTGCCCAGACCCGCCGCATATACAAATTCACTCTGCAAACGGGCAGAGTCTCCTTTGTATATGCACGGCGTCACAACTACAATATCCATACAAATATCCATTTAACCACAATAGCTCAGCAGTCGAGTACAAACAACTATATTTCCATAAATATTAACGAGGCCGACAAATTTTGAAAGGATAAATCCACAAGTTTTAAAAACGGTGCCCACACGGCACCCAGGTTTTTCAAAACGGTTTTCGAAATCCATAAATCTACTGGGTTTTAAAATGGTGCCCACACGACACCCAGATTTTCAAAATGGTTTTCGCAATCCATAAATCCATAGGGTTTTAAAATGGTGCCCACCCGACACCTAGATTTTAAAAACGGTTTTCGAAGTATTTTCTTTTATCTTTCCTTTTGTAGTTTGAAAGCGGCCAATCCGGGAAAGCAAAACAATCACCCATAGGGATAATAAAAGACATTCCAACATCCACATCGACCCCACAAGGGTATCGCGATCCACATAGTAAGCTACTAACAGGTAATGAAATGAGCAAAATAAGAAGTACATACAGTTTATGGCCCCAAAGACCAAAAGTACCCCTGCCACGGCCTCACCGTCGTCCTAGCACTCATCCCTGGATGAACCTGTCACGGAGTGGGAAGTCAGTGACCAGAAAATAAAGCACGAAAGCAACTAGGGCTATAAATAAAGCAAACTGCAGTAAAACCAGAGCGACCGTCCTCCTCATCGTGCAATCGACAGTATCCCTGCATAACCTGTCCCGGGCACCTGCCCCGGCAACCCGGACCGAGCACCAACCTCGGAGAACCAAACCGAGCACCAACCTCGGAGAACCAAACCGAGCACCTACCTCGGTAAACCACGTCGAGCACCTACCTCGACGGGTCGCACCGCTCACACCTTGGCGCCTCAAACCCCCCACCTACGGGGGCCCCCACTACGTCACCTCGTGGGTATACACGGGTCATAGACCACTTTTTCGGAAAAGCACACCCTTTGCGGTGGCCAAACCGCGGGTGCGCGTGCTGCAGCCTCGAGCATAGTAACCACATACGTATACATAATATAGGCACCGTGACACTTGGTCGCTATAATATCAATAAGAGCACATGATAAATGATAACGGGAGTTAACAATATTAAATGATGCAACTACTTACTCTTACACCTTTACCACAATACCGTAATTCAAACACCAGAAGAATTCCCTATAACGGGATGTATCCCCGTGCACCGTGACCCTCAGTCGCCACAGATATGATGACAATGAGACATAATAGTAACGAGAATATGCACAAGAGGTTCTAAGGGGTACCCACCTGAAATGCGAAGAAGAAGGTTTGCGAAACTCCCGCTAAAACACTCCCACCCTGTGCCCGAAAAAGCTACAGTAAGTAATAATGTTAAAAACATCGTCGGGGTCAAAAACACTGAAAAACGGGGCGAAACGGGCCAAAAACGGAGTTTCTGGGCTCATTTTCTGAAGTCTGGTGCACGGGTCCAGGCGTGGACCGGGTCCACGACGCAGAGGAGGCGGCGGCGCAGACCGGGCTCACCCCGGGAGCGTGCACCAGGAGGAATGGGCCGGGCCGGTGCACGGGCTGAGCGCGCACCGGGCTCACGCGTCCCCGGTCGCGGCGGCAGCACCGGGTGCACGCCCATGCGTGGACCGCGCTTGCGGGCCGGGCTGGCGCACGCGCCCGTGCGCCGGGTCCGCGCATTCGGGCCGCGGACACGTGCGCCGGGTGCACGCCAGCCCGGTGAACCGCGCGGTGCGGGGGTGGGCTGGCGCACGCGCCTGTGCGCCGGGTCCGCGCCTTCGGGCCGCGGACACGTGCGCCGGGTGCACGCCGGTCCGGTGGACCGCGTGAGGGCCAGCCGTACGGGATGAACAGTAAGTCCCCCTTTTCGCCCTTCGCGGCTCCGGTTGCGACCCTGCGACCACGGCGACTGCGGCGACGACCCCGAGAACACGATAACGGCGGCGGCAGCCTCCCGTTTGACAACGGCGGCGGCGGCTTCCCGTTATCAACCTCGCATCGCACGCGACATCGACAAGAAAACCCCACAACGGAAAAACCTGAAAATATGAACCACTCACCTTGATTCGTTGGAGAAGGAGTAAGAAAAATAATCGTCCCCTCCTCGCCTCCTTGCTCGATCAAAACCGCGAAAAGGGAGCCTTTCCCCTTCCCTCTCCATGTCTCTCCGCCTGGATCCTTACGCCGCCTTCTTGGAAGGAGAAAAAAATGTGAATTAGGTTTTCCGCTCGTACTCAGAAAGACCTAACGCACGACAAAAGAGAAGTGGGAAAGAACCCAAAATCCCCAACTTAAGAATAAAATCGATCGGGGTGCAGACCAGTGCGTGTCGATCGCCCGCACGCCTTCTGATGCACCCGGAACAGCTAGCAACCTTCAAAAATTTATTCTGGGAGATCCCGGGGTCGGAATTCGAATCCGATCGCGCCACCGTTCTCCATTTCGCGATCTCTAACACCTAAAAATACCCGCGAGCCCCGACGGTCTGCCCAGAAATTCTTGAATTTCTACCCCCCCTAACAACTGAAAAGATTCAATTCGTACCCAAAACGGAAACTGGAAAGTCGAGGTACTACAAAATAAATAAAATAACCCAGTGACATAAAAAGGTGAAAAGCCCGATCTTAGAAGGATCTCGTCCGATCACCTCGAAAAGCATGCCGGCCACTTAGCACGGATTCCGATGCACCACTCAAAGGCAAACGCTTTGACCCCCATTCCGGGAGATCCGTACATCGAAATCCGAAACCGTTCGCTTTGCCGTCCTCCGTTTTTCGAGCTCAATCGCAGAAAAATACTCGCGGTTTAGGCCAGTCCATTGCAGAAACACAGTAAAAAGTTTTCCTAACAATCCCGTCATAAAAAGAAGGTATACAAGGGCAAGGAAACGCCAGGACTCTACATGTAAATGGAAAACATGATCCAACATGATCTCAAATCATCAAGTAGGAAATATTATCTATCATTAACATGCTCCCTAACACATCTCACAAACATGCATGCTCACTATCACATAGAATTAGAGAACCGTCCACCGGTTCTGGAGACGAAAGCAACCCACTTGAAAGTGCACGTCGATCCAAGGTCCAAACTGAACATGGATAATTCTCAGGTTCCCACAATTCCAACGCACCAAAAATCACTCAAAAAGTCCTCCCGGCCACCGAGGTATGAGCCAAACACTGCGGTAAGTCCAAAATTAGTAAAATGGCATCGCTGCCGCACATCTATCCGCGAAACAAAGTCACGTTGAATATGATTGAAATAGATCTGGAGAAGGTTAGGCTGAGTTTGCAACGAGTTGGAATCAACTAGGACGCTCGAAAAAGCATTTTGGGCGCTCGAAGACTTTCAAATTATCTGGTCAAGTGCCTGGATCAAGCGAACACTCTAATTGAGAGTTCAAGTTCGTGAAAGAATAAGCATTTTGGGGTATCTGAGTGGTTCTACAGGCATCCGAAACCTTTTTCGGAATGCACCTACATTCACCCAAAACCACTTTCAGACACTCAACCTGAGAGGAGAGGTAGCTCGGTTTGTTAATTAATCGTGCGCCCGGTTTGCCTTGCGGGCCACTTGGCTACCGGCTGTTATAGGGGTGCATCACCGACCCCATCCTTTGCTTCTATTCTATTCACCTCGAGACAGTCTGCGGGGGTCCTACTTCTACCTACCATCACTTCGGGGGAGCGTGCTCCTATGCCGCAACATACTAAGGGGACTCGGCAAACACCCAGTGGCCGGATGTTTGCCCCACAGGTGGAGGATCAGCCCGTCGACAACAACGACATGGCAGGAATTGCTTTGTTAAATGATGTAAGGTATAGGGTATTGTTCGATTTAGGTACATCGCATTTATTCATAAGTACGTAGGACGTTTACTCTTAGACATGGAATTTGCATAGTAGAGCCACACACACTAAGAGGGTTCAGGTTTTGGACCCTACATTATATCACTAATTATTGTTCTAGTTGTCCGGTGCGAGTAGGTGATTAGATTATGCCAGTAACTTCTTAGTGTTTAGACGGATAAAAGGATTTGATATTGCGCTAGGAATGGACTGGCTTTCGAGATATTATGCTACTATTGATTGCAAGAGCTGGGTCAGCAACTTTCGTGAATCTTGGCAAAACGAGTTTGTCTACCAAGATTGTAGAAGCTCACTTTTCGCTATGACGGTCTCCACATCCCGATTCAAGATATTGATCAATGACGGATGCATGCCCTACTAAGTCTCGCTTCTCGAGGGCATCCCCGTAGCTTGAGAGTATCCGAATGCGTTTCCAAAGGAGTTATTAGGAATGTCGCCGGACCAAAAGATCAAGTTTGTAATTGACTTAGTTCTCGGAATCACGCCAATATTTAAAGCACTCTATCGTATGGAACTAGCGGAGTTGAGAGAGCTTAAGGCTCAATTGTAGGATTTATTAGAAAAGGGTTTCGTCAGATCAAGTGTGTCACTATGGGGATCTCCGATGCTATTTCTGAGGAAGAAATTAAGATGGATTCTTGCATTTGTGCGTGGATTATAAGGAACTCAATAACGTTACAATCAAGAATAAGTATTCACTACTGCGCGTTGATGATCTGTTTAATCAGCTTTGTGGTCTTGAGTGTATTCCAAGATTGATCTTCAATCAAGATATCATTAATTAAAGATCAAATTGGAGGATGTACACAAGATGGCGTTCACGATGCGATACGGGCACTATGAATTCACTGTCATGCCGTTCGGGCTTATGAATGCCCCAACGATCTTTATGAATCGCATCTTCAAGCCTTTCCTAAACCGATTTGTTGTGGTCATTATTGATGATATTTTGGTCTACTCCGAAATGATGAAGAATATGAAGAATGCCTTGAGGGAAGTCTTATAAGTTCTTCGGAAGAGGAAGCTTTTTGCCAAGCTAAAAAAGTGTAAATTTTGGCTGCGTCAAATTGCTTTCTTGGGGCATGTGATTTTCGAAGTTGGGGTTTTGGTGGACTCGAAAAAGATGGAAGCAATCGAGAATTAGCCCCGGCCTACAAATATCACCGAAGTTCGAATCTTTTTTGGTCTTGCGGGGTACTACCAAAAGTTTGTTGAAGGGTTTTCAAAAATTACCATTCCACTTACACACCTCACACATAAGGGAGTAAAAGTTTATTTAAAGAGATAAATGAAACAAGAGCGCAAAAAAAAATTACCCCATCTATGACCTGCAATTGGCTACGGTAATTTTCGCTTTGAAGTTGTGACGACATTATTTATATGGCAAGCATTGCAAGATCTGTATGGCATACAATAGTCTTAAGTATTTGTTCACTTAAAAAAATTTGAATCTGAGACAGCGCAGGTAGTTAGAGTTGCTTAAGAATTGTGACGTCACCATCCTGTATCATCTCGGTAAAACAAATATCGTGGCGAATGCATTAAGTCAAAAGTTGGTGAAGAATCTTTTAATATTGATCACAAACCAAGTGTCACCACAAGAGGAGATGCTATTTGAGTTGGAAGTTGTTGCACTCGGCACCCCAACAAAACTCAGGACACTCATAGTGCAACCGACCTTGCTAGAAAGGATCAAACATAAGCAACTATCGGATTCGGGCCTCCTAAAGGTGCGATCCAACATCATATGTGGAGGTATAGGCAGGGACGAAGCCATATGTAGATTGAGGGGTCCATGGTCCCTCTCAACTTTTTAAATGTTCACTTTAGATTCCTATATTGCTATTGATTTAAAAAATAAGTAGTTATAGCTAAACAAATATTACAATAATGGCCTATATAAAAAAATTTTTATTATGTATCACTAGAGAATTTTTTTTTTTTTTTATTATATGCACCTAATACACCATACATCATACTCTATAATATTCATAATGCTTGCATATTAAATATATAAGAAGTTATAAATTTAAGTATATATTATTTAAGTATTTAATAGTCCTAAAAATCAGCAGTGATAAAAAAAAAAATATTATAAACTATAAAATATAGATGTTTAAAAATTATAATTGTTGATATACATATACTTTGAATTGCATCAAGTATACTTAGCAAATTTAATTTTAATTTTAAATTTTTATAATTGTATAACTTCTGACCCTTTCGGAAATTAAATTTTGACTTCGTCCCTGCGTGCAGGAGATTTTGGCATGAACTTCAACAGAGTTTTAGATAATAATTTAGAAATTTCGAAGGCGGTTCTAAAGAAAACATACCGTGCCCTTTACACTATTCATCCAAAAAATACCAAAAGAGTTATGCTATTTATACACTTTATTTGAAATGTACATTCTATCTCTAGTTCATTCTAGAATGAATATTTATTCATTCGTCACTTCGAAGTGACATCTAATATTTTCTAGTAGAAAAATTTTATTTTATTTTTTTTTTTTTTTTTTTTGAGAGAGAAAGGTAACATGTTACCCGCTTCGTTTATTTTTGAAATAAACTTAGCTGGAAATGTGAAGCAACTAGGCTTGGTGGTTGATACCCGAGACCCGAGTTCGAAGCCTAGTTGCTTCACATTTCCAGCTAAGTTTATTTCAAAAATAAACGAAACGGATAGCATGCTACCTTTCTCTCTCAAAAAAAAAAAAAAAAAAAAATTAAAAATTCATTATTGATGATCCCAAATGAAAGAGGATATTGGGCGCTTAATTGAGGAGCACCGTAGAAAAAAATATTTTTCAAATTTTTTTTATCACACTTTTTTTTTTCTTAAAAAAATAAAGGGTATATATAAGTGTAGATCCCCAAATAGAGTGTATATTTTACACCCTATTCATTCAATAATAAAATAAATTTTATTGATCATTTAAAAATGACCGGTGAATTAGTCTCCACCTTAGAATGAAATGAAATGTGTAATGTACATTCTCATTTGGAATGTATAAGTAGCATTGCCCAAAAATAAAATAAAATAAACAGTCTCTGATGGAGTGACAAGTGTGGTGAAAGGTGCGCACGTATACACGAGGAATAAATTTTCCTTTTTCTTCTTCTTCTTGTCCATTTTAATTCGCGTTGCGATTTGGAAGAGAGGGAGAGAGGAGAGAGAGAGCGAGAGTGGCGATGGGGAGGGCGAAGGTGATCGCGTGGGGAGCGGCGATCGTGGTGTTCGTGGTGCTCATGATCGTGACCCCGGCGATCCCGCAATCCGAGGAGTACCACGACTTCGCCGATCAGCGGGAGCTCTTCCTCGGTATAGATCACAAACCCTAGCCTCTCCTCCCCCTGCTCCTCCTCCTCCTCCTCTTCGTTCTCTAGGGTTTCCTTTCCTGTTTATAGGGTTTGCAACGCGTCGATGCGTGTAAAAATGTATGGATGCCCTGTTTGTTTTCATTTGAGTCGCTTTTCGTAACTTGGATCGGTGATTTAACGAAATCTGTAGCAGTTACCGTAATCTGCAGTTCCATCTGTCGAAATGTGTTCGAAATAGGTTAATTTTGCACGATTAGTGTTCGATTTAATGACAAAATCTATGATTTAATTGATGGAAATGACGTATCAAAAGAAAATTAGTTGAAGGACCATATTTCTCCTATAATTTAGGGGGTTCTGTACAATTTAAGCTTAATGCTTTGCATGATTTCTGAGTATGGGGGCTGATCCTTTTGGTTAGGATGACATGCTGATCTTTATGTAGTATTAATTCAATGTATGCTAGCTCATATTCTTGGACCTATTATAAGTGATCTGTTGTAAACTTTGAGAACCCTTAGATGACCTGATACAACTCTTGATCATTATGCAGCTGTAGAAGACATAGAAGCTTGCCTGTAGCAATTTATCATAGTTTGGTGCTCTCAATTTGCCTTATATTTAGCATTCTACTTTGTTTGGTGTTAATTGAAAGTTAAATGATTTATACAGTGTCTTAGGTTTGTTGGGGTATGCATATGTTTTGGCATGTGCCTTAGGGATAAGTATGGATGCTTAATTTGTTTAATTAAATATGAAAATATTTTAATTGTCAAAGCTTAATAGCCTTCGTTATAGTAAAAAAAAAAAAAAACAACCCTCTATTTTTAATGTTATTGGATGCTCATTTACCCAAATTTTGAGTTTTTTAGATCCCATGGCCCTCCAAAAGGAAAAGGAGAAAAATTGGAAAAGTTCAGTGCAAAATTGTTAAATAATTGAATCATGAATTGCAAACTTAGCCTTATGGAGATGAACGCTCCTTTAATTGGTTGGATCTGGGACATTCCCTTGATATCATTCGTCAAAAGATACAAAAAAGGGGACATGAAATATTTCTCAGCTCATTACCTACTGATCAGCTTATGGTTTGTTCGGGTGTCAGAATAAAGTAATGAAGGTTGGTGAGCTATCAAAAGGTGTGAACTTCATTTGGAGTTTCCAACTCTTAAAGGAGCAGAATGAGAAATATAGTCAAATTGGGATGGTTTTAGATGCTAATCATTGTCTTATTTGGACAGTTTAACTATCCTATTATCCTAGAGAGAGTTTTTAGGTTATTTGAAAATTTTGACGAGCTCTTTTTGGGCATTTGCAATTTTCCTTCTTTCATTCTACTTATATCAAAATTTTGAAAGCAACCCTTGGTTTTTGGAGATTTCTGTAGGATTTGGTCATCCGAACTGGTTTTAAATCATCTCCCTTTAGATAGATAGTATCTGAAAAGAATAAAAAATGTCAAGATTTTAGGTTCTTGATGGCTAACTCTTCTCGTCCTTGTTGTTGTTGTTCTTCTCCAACCTCTTTCTTAGGTATAAGATGTTTTTCCATGTAGTTGAGCTTACTAAATTATGATATATTGAGGAAAATTGATGCCGATCACACAGAGTGCACTTCGATTCTTGAAGAAACCAACTGCAATTCATGAAAAGTCTAGAAGTTATATAAGCTTCATTTGTAATTTTTTCTTATGCTGATTGAATTACATGTATAACATCTAGTGCTACAATATTATATTTTCCTGACTTTCTTCTATCTTGATTTTTATTATTTTTCTGCAATTGTTTAACTCCATCAAAGACTAATGGCTGTATGCTGCTTCCTATACTTTCTATAATGCGATGAATTATGAAATCAGGAAATTTCGAAATTTTTTCTTTTTACAGGGATACCTAATACACTAAATGTCATTTCAAATATTCCTTTCTTTTTTGTGGGCCTTGTTGGTCTTGTACTTTGCCTCCGTGGAAACTACTTCAGCCTAAGGTAGTGAGTCGATATTATTTCCTCTTGCTGTTTATTATAGTTGAAACTGTGAAGACCTGAACTGAACTACAGAGCATCTTGAATTGTTACCTGGACTTCTAATATTTTGATTTTATTACCTAAAGCTCAAAGTACTGTTGATTAAATTTCCTCGCAGCCAGAGGTTATCTGCATTTTATCTTTTTTAACAGAATAATCTGTAACCTTACAGCATATGTTGTTAATTAACATAATATTCTATTACATCCTGATGGAAGATGTTAAGATCTCAAACTTGATTGTAATTTCTGAAGTTAAAAAAAGAAAAGGAAAGGCGAGGTAGTAAAATCAAAATTTTAAAGTTCAGGTACAACATTTGTGCACTGTAGTTTGTGGAAGGCTTCTATGTTTGTACTTTTATTTTAAAACAAAAGATTTTGACTTGAATGGCTCTTCCTTTCATTTCTTACAGCTCCCAAGGCGAGCTATGGGGTTGGACATGCTTCTTTGTTGGTGTGGCTGCTGTTGCTTTTGGCTCTTCCTATTACCATCTGAAGCCAAATGATGCTCGGCTTGTCTGGGATCGCTTACCTGTGAGCTTTTCCAAAAATTAGTCTGCACTGTACTTTGAATTTTACATTGTGGATTGTTAACTAATCAAGAGCCCATGCAATGTTCTAATTTGATTCATCCATCTTATGTGAACTCTGTAGCCCCTTTCAGAAATTAGTCGCATATGTGTGGCATCTTGTAAACTGTGTAGTTTTAATGACACAAGCTCTGTTCCATTATGTAAATATGAAAAACTTCTGGACCTTGCAACATTTGAGTCAAAACCTTCATCTTCGTAGTTGAAACACTCTCCGTGGTTTTTTCATACAATCTTTTGTTCTCTTCTAGGATTACGGGATGAAGATGGGAGTTTACATCCTTATTTATTTAAATATATCCATAATGATTTCTATTTCATTCAATTTTTTTGCAAATGCTATCTTAAGACTGGATTCATTCTCCTATAATTTCAGCGTAATCTTCTGTACTTCCATTTAATAATCTTATTATTGTGGACATCTTGATCATGTCAGATTAGTTATTCTTCTCCATCACGATAAACTTAAGAGCAATGCTACTTGTACACCTCTAGAGTAGGTGTAAATCTTACACCCCACTCATTCTAAAGCCACTATTTCCCACTTGACTTATCAACCTTTTATTTTTAATACTAAAAATCCCTTGGGGTTTTGTGAACCCTAGAATAGAAGGGTTGTAGGATTTACACTTATATATAGGTGTACTAGTAGTGTTTTCCTAAACTTTATTCAAAAACATTGTTTTTTTTCAGTTAGCATTGATAGGCAGGTTTTCTGAATTACATTAATCTATATTTCGTCATTTTTAATCAATGTGTTCATCAAAATTCTATATGAGTTAAAAGTTATTCTAAATTGGTGTCGGTGGAATAAACTGGACTAATCTCCCCTGAATTAACCAAAAAAATGATCTAGAGCACCTTTTAAAAAAAAAAAAAAAAAAAAAAAAATCTCTAATGATATGGCTAGAACCAATCAAATTGAAAGATTTTGATCAAGCCCCTGCTTCAATTTTGGTAACCACGAATAGAAATTTGACTTAGAGCCGGCTTGTAATTGGAAATTCATTTTTTTTTTTGTTGATAATTATTTCAAATGATAGTTAATTATACTCAAAAATACCTATATTTGATTTTTTCCTATTTTTGAGTTTTTATTCTGGATTAAATTTCTAGACTAATGTCACATTATAATCTTGATTTATTCTCTTTCTGTAAATAGATGACTATTGCTTTCACATCAGTCATGGCAATTTTCATCATCGAAAGGGTAGACAATAAGACCGGAACAACATCTATTCTTCCACTCATGATTGCTGGTATTTTAAGCATCTTATATTGGAGGCAAGCATGTTATTGATGTTTTTTTTTTTTTTTTTTTTTTTTTTTTTTTTTTTTTTTTTCACTTTCATTCTCCCGCTGCTCTTACCCTTATTTTTCTATATGTTACTTGTTCACTACTAATCTCTTACCTTTCCATAGATTCTTTGATGATCTCCGCCCATATGCACTTGTCCAGTTTGTTCCGTGCATCGCTATACCCGTGATGGCTATTATAATTCCTCCCATGTATACCCATACTAGCTACTGGCTGTGGGCGGCAGGTTAGTATTTGCTGTACTAGAAAGATTGTTAGATACTTCTTTCCATTGTCACATTTGCAAAATTGATTACTTATATATTCATCCCTTCAAAATCTGAATTTTATCTGTGACCTTTAGAATCTTTGGGAACTTAATTCCTTAAGGCTGCGTTTGGTTCGGATATAAGCGAAAATTGGTTATTCCGGGGATAGGTATAAGTTCAGGTACAAGCAAGAATTATAGTAATTTTGTGTTTGGTTGAGTATAATGGTTGTACCGGGATAAGAAAAATTGTGTTTGGTAAGTTAAAGAGGAATAAGAATAATAGAAGGGATTAAAATTTATAAAATAAAATAAAAAAATTTAAAATTTTATAAATTTAAATATCTTATAATTTAAAAAAATTTAATTAAAAAAAATAGTAATAATAAGCAACAGGTGGAACAGCTGTTCCACCTGTGCTACCCTTATACCGGAATAACCTGGTATGGGGGGAACAGCTATTCCCCCCACACTTAAATGCTGTTTGGGTATAAAGGGGGGGATAACCCCCTTATCCCCCCTTATACCGGATGCCAAACGGGCCCTAAGTATGCCATCATATTTATAGTTTTGGAAGCTTATAGAATTGGCAGCACAAGGCATGCCATGCTTAGCATGCTATAAGCGCTCCTAGAGCCTGGGAAGTAGGAACAAACCTGAGGGAGGTGAGGCGCACATTGAAAGACCTGTATTACCACTGTAACTGAATCACAAGTAATCGCATACACATTAAGTGGGCCTGTTGTTGTAAGAGACTGCACTTTTGACGGTTATAGATGAAAATTCAGAGTGGCATACATGGTAATTGGCAGGGATATCTGTGTATGCACATATACACAGGCATTTGCTTAAATGCTCCTTTGTAACTTTAAAGACCCTACTTCATTCTATGTAAAAGAAAGGCGATGCATAACTTAGATATTTTTGAAGAACAATTTCATATTGAAGGTTTAATCTAAAGCTGTAAGAAAGCGATACTGGAAAACTTTATTATGATGTAAGATAAGTCAATATTTACATTTCTTCTATGTTCGTCTGTTTTCTTTTCATGCTAATCTTTGATGGATATTTTGAGAAACAACTCATATTCTCCTAAATACAGGATTTTATCTGCTAGCCAAAGTGGAAGAAGCTGCAGATAAACCAATTTACAAATGGACCCATCACATTGCCAGTGGACATACCCTTAAGCATCTGTGTGCTGCAATGGTTCCTGTTTTCTTGACACTCATGCTTGCAAAGAGGACTATTCAACCAGACAAGTATGATTTTTTCCTTCTATTTTTCTCTATACGGTTACCCTTATATAAATGCGCTCTTCATTTCAATTCCCTAGAATTTCTATTAATTGAAAAGATATTGAGATCCCCTTAACTACAGTCCATTTTGAATAAGCCCTACAGAGCAACTTGTTGATCGATAAGCCCTGCAACTTTTGCTCATTTTGATCGGTCATTTCCGGTTGTTGAACTGGGCGTTGCTTCAGAATAATGCCCGCCTTAACTCTCAGACTGTAGCTGTTAGCAGATATTGCAGTTTCGTCTGCCGAAAAGCAGGGAAAGCTGTTACATTTTGACGGAATTGTCACTAAAATCGACAGAGTTTAATTTAGCTCACGGAAATGAGTCAAATGACTCGAATCAAAACAAACAAAAGTTTAGATGGTGTCAATCAAAAACAAAATTACTCGAAGGGGGGGGCGGTATTCCAAAAATGGCCTACAGCTGAGGAAATCTCTGAACAGTCTTAACTTTCCACTATATCAAGTCGGTCAAATGCTTTCAAATAGGCTTTTGTTAGAATGATTAAACCTCGGACTGTTAATTGCTGACACATATGCTTTCTTTCTCTTGACCTGATGAAATCTGATGAGATCCTCCTGAGAGATAATGGACTCGTTATTTGCGATTTCTCAAAAGAGAGAAAAAGACGCATTCCATTCATACTCAGGAACCATGATTTAATAATTTTTTGTTTTTCTTGATAGAGATTATCTCACATTGTGATGATCTTCGCTAGCTTTTCTCGACAGTTGTAATTTTTAGCTTTTTATTATTGCAAATGGGCTTCAAATATTTCACTTCAGTTAAACGCATACTCTGCGACAAATTGGAAGATCCCGACTTCAATAAAACAAAACACGCATTTCTCCTGTTCGATGCAGAACGAGTTTACTTCAGCAGTGGCGAGTTTACTGGATAAGTGTAAAAGAAAGGCGCTACTTCAAGACGGAGACGACGGTCGAGAGCTTGAATTGCGAATACACAGCAGTTTCAACTACAACACCAGAAGAAAGAGATCCGAGCTCACCCGAGTAAATTCTTTCCAACTCACTAAATAATCATTTTTACACAAATGTAACTGGGTAACTGGGAACCACAGAAGTTTAATTTACCACACACCAGAGCATGCTAGAAACTAATTTTTTGTAAATAGGTTGTAGTTGTTGTATATCTGCTCTTGTTTGTAAGTTTAATGACCTGATCTTTTGAATGCATTAGTACTTTACTGTTTATTTAGCTGAATTGAATAATCATGCATCATTTTTTCCGACCAAAAATAAAAAAAAAATAAAATCGGCAGTTATAATCAAACTGACTGATTTTTTTTTTTTTTTTTTTTTTCTTAATCTGGTCTTATTAAAATTCAACGACTTAAAATCAACTTAGCGACAATTACAAATCATTAATTTGGTTGATTGTTGTTGAAATTATTATCTATGCTTTGAATTGTAAATTTTATTCCCTAATAATAGAAATATATATATATTTTTTTAATTTATAAGGTGAGTGGGTAGTTAATCTTATTTGTTATGGATCAAAATTAGGGGATATTTTATAACTAATTTGGTTTGTGGGTAGTTATTTTTTTTGAGAATTCGGATGTGGATATATGTAGAATGCTAAATTTTCGTTATATAGTCGAATTTATATTCACATATTATTTGAATATATATATATATATAGAGAGAGAGTGATGCGAGATGCACACTCCTTTATTAATAGTTGGAATATTATTAATAATACTAAGTCGTTCATTGGTGCTATTAAATTTTTTACCGTTGAATTAAAAGATGTGGTTGAGATGATAGTGGGCGTCTTAAATTTAATGGATGGTTGATTAGAAGGGTTGATGTAAGGATAGAAAATTTAATAATGTATCAAGTCATTGGTGCTATTAAATTTTTAACCTTTGGATTAAAAGATATATGGTTCAGATGATAGCCGTCCATTAGGTTTAATAGGTGGTTGGAAAAATAGTAAAATCTAACTGGTGGGTTGATATAAGAATAGAAAATTTAATAGCACTAATAATTTCGTCCTATTAATAGTATAGTAGCGGCACTCTCTCTCTCTCTCTCTCCCTCTCTCTCCCTCTCTCTCTCTCTTCTATATATATATATATATATATATATATATATATATATATATATATATATATATATATATATAAGATTCCGGCTAGAATACTATCGATAGCATCAAACAATTGGTACTATCAATTTTTCAGCCGTTGGATGAAAAGATATGCGGTTGGGATTATAGTGATCTCCTAAAATTTTTACTATTCAACTAACCACCTACTAAATCCTACGGGACCACTATAATTCCAACCGCATTTTTTTTTTCATCCAACGGCTAAAAATTTGATAACATAAATGATTTGGTGCTATCCATAGTATTCTAGCCTAATCCTATATATAATGTAATTAGAGGTTTACACTTGTTCAAATTTTGTATACTTATATTTTATTTAATAAAATTTAATATTTTAACAAATATAAATGTAATTTTAATATGCAATTCATAATAAAATAAATGAATAACTAAATAAAAAATCATTTTATTTTCCTACCATATATATTTATATTTCGTATTTTGGGGACACGGCGAGATTTTTTAAATATATCAATTCAATGTTCTACACTCAAAATTTATTTATTTATTTATTTATTTATCTTTTTACAAGCAAATCTAAATGGCATATCTAAGTTGAAATCTTGGAAAAGATATACGCTAAAAGTTAATTTATGCAAAAAAAAAAAAAAAAAAAAAAAAAAAAAAGAAAAATTAAATGGAAATAGAAAACAATAAATAAATTCCAAAACCATGAAATTCAAAGATCTCCTATTCGTTGGTCCTCAAGAGAAGCTTCCTCCAACATGGAATGTTGTGGTACACATTTTGTACCAAAGCTCAATTATTACTTTGTGCACTAAAAAAAAAAAGTTTCCCCTTGTTATTGTTGATCATAGCCATTTTATAATATAATAATATATATCTGATTTCAAAAAATAATTCTAAAATCTTAAAAAAATATATATATATACTTATTATACATCTCATTTGGGGTGTATATTTTACACTCCATCTATTTTAGGATAGGATAAATTTTATTCATCATTTCGAGGTGACGAGTGGAAGACTACTTGTCCTAGGATGGGCAAGGTGTATATTATACATCCTAAATAAAGTGTATGGGTAGCATTGCTCAAAATAAATAGGTAAATAATTTTTGTATACCTCATTTGGGATGTACATCTTACACTCCATCCATCTTCGGATGGGATGAATTTTACTCGTCACTTCGAAATGACAAATGGATGAATATCCACTTTAGGATGGGCATGGTGTAATATGTACACCCCAAATAAAGTGTACATATAGGTAGCATTGCTCAAAATAGAGAAGTGTGAAATAGGGTATATATCTTACACACCAAAAAAAAAAAAAAAAAAAAAAAAAAAAAAAAAAAAAAATGTATGAAGAGCCCCTGAACTTTACACTTCTTATGAACTTTCAAATTTTGACAATGACCCCACCGAAACTTTATTAAATAGTTCAACAAGCCCTTTTATGTATTGCATATAATTTTATAAAACTTGAAAATACAAAATAACTTATTTATTCTATTCTAAAACATAAAAAAATAATTTTTTTATTTAATATTTTAAAATATTACAAAATTATGCCCACGAAAGATAATCAAAACTAGCTTTGATTAGCGAGATTGCTCTATTGAAATACTCGATAAAGTTTGGAAAAGTCTAATTACCAAAATTAATAATTAAAGTTTAGGCGCCTATTCGCAAAACTGCTAGAGTTCAGGGGGTTTTATGCAATTTTACCAAAAAGAAAAGAAATAGTTATCAGTGGCATCTACATGTTGTAAACATTGGCTCCAACCTGTGCTTCCTCTCCCTTTCCTTTACTTGTTCTCTTTCTCCAACTCTTTTTAGCACATAAAACACAATGCATGAGTTAGTTAAAGTGAGAGGACATTTTTTTGCTTAATTAATTTGTGATCACATATATATAAATATAAGCTACACTTTGCTCCTTTTACATGCAATTCTAATTAGTATCAACTAAGACCCTACTACTAAGTGAGAGCTTAAGAAGGAGTTGCTAAACTAAGCAAGAGATCAAGATCATGGGCTATGAGATTGTTGAGGAGGAGGAGGAGGCCATGAACACGGCGCAGTCGCCGCTCCCGCTTGTGTCGCTGAACCACGTCTCGTTCGTGTGCGCGTCGGTGAGCCGGTCGGTGACGTTCTACGAGGAGGTCCTAGGGTTCGTGAGCGTCAAGAGGCCGTCGTCGTTCGACTTCCACGGCGCTTGGTAGGGTTGTTTGAATATCTACTTTGTTGAATGAACAAATGCTTGATGCACCACGCGAAAGTGAACTTTATGATCGTGTCTTTAGTTTCATAGTTTTGTAGGTTTTACCAATCCAGTTCGCTGTAACCGGCTAGTGTTCGGCTCGAAATGAGCTCGAGATCGATTGCTCGTCTTATAAACGAGCCGAGCACGAGCTGAGAGTCAGCTCGTTCGCGTTCGGATCGATATAGTTCTACTATTTGAATTTTAGGATACCAAATGTACAAAGATCAATACTTTGTGAAATTTCAATTATTTGATTAAGGTTCTAATTTTATGATCTAACTTACTGTTCGCGAGCTAACTCGTCTTCGACTTATTAACAAACAAGTCAAACACGAGCTAGATTTTTCGGATCAATATTTTAACAGGCCAACCATAACGTGCTCGTGTTTGGTGGGTGAAGTATAAATTGTTCAAAAATCTATAAAAGGCCCAACAAATTCTATGTTTGATCATTCACACTCATCTCATTGTTTTGCAAATTAACCAAGATCAGTAACCAAATACTCAGGTTGTTCAACTACGGAGTCGGAATACATTTGTTACAATGCAACAACCCTGGAGAAGTACCGAAGAAGAAGGCGAAAATAAACCCTAGAGACAACCACATCTCCTTCCAATGCTCCAACATGGACTACCTCAAACGCAAACTCGCGGAAATGGGGATCGAATACGTGACCGCGATCGTCGAGGACAGCGGAATGAGGGTTGATCAGCTCTTCTTCCACGACCCAGACGGCTACATGGTCGAGATCTGCAACTGCGAGAACCTTCCTGTGCTCCCTCTCTCCACTTCGCCTTTCAAACTCCCTTACGCGAAGGATTATCCTCCTATGCTCTCTTCCATCTACGGCGGTAAGCTGTATTGGCTAAAATAAGTCTGACTTTCTGCTTCGTGACGATAGTTTCAATAGAGTGAAGTTATGGTCCACAATAAATCTAATGGCAAGAGATTCAATACTAAAACTAACGTTCAGATGAGTTGAAAAGTTTTGTGCGATAGGTGCGCCCTTCAGATCGGCACGTGCTTTTAGAATAGATAATTTTTGAATTAGACACAAGGCTAAGACACAACATACTGCACTCCTAGATTATTACCTCCTTCTGTTGTAAGGACATGCAGTGCAGTTTCTCGAAAAAAAGTAAACAAAAAAACTGCTTTCCCTCCGTTTGGTTCATAGATAAAGCAGACGCGAGAGCGAGAATTAGTTTAAGTTCTTGAAGAAGAACGGCTGTTTCATGTAGTTTAACATCTAAGCGACATATTTTGAGGCGTAAATTATTAGAACTAGAGATCTAAGAGTCTCAGAGCAGTGCTTGTGTGTGTGTGTGTGTGTGTGTGCAGGGAATGGAGGAGCACTTAAGTTCCAGTTTGGGCCTTGCAGAGGGGAAGCAGAAGGTGTGATCATGGAGAATTTGGTCACTGATATGATGGATATCTCCTTTTGAGTATCTTCTTGTTGGTCTCTTAAATCTTAATATTATTAAGGGAAGGGGGAGGAGAAACATATATTTATATAAATATATATATATACATATATATATATTTTGTCTTTTTCTTTTTTATAATTTTCCCTTTTTGTTAGATTAATTTTGAATGTATAGGAATACATATATATATATATATATATATATATATATATATATATATATATATATATATATATATATTTTATATGTTGTCACAGTTTGTGGAGGGTGTCTTAGCCATCTTATATATAAGTTATTTTGGAGTATTAAGAAGGTGGTGGTGATATGTCACAAATAAAAGACCCCTTCACCCACCCAAAATATATATATATATATATATATATAGAGTCAATTATGTGGTTGTTATTGGTTTTTATGAAATTGCTTCAATAAATCTCTCCTCTTAAGCTCTTCAAGTTTAGCAGTGGCTCTTTGTATCAAGTTATTTTTAAATTTGTTCATGATTATAAACATAAACTGTGACACCCTAATAATTTCAAATCGAATGAAAATAAAATTATAATTTGGCATATATGAGACATGAATACTAGTAATAATAATTGAGTTTAAGCATTTTGGGCTGTGGTTTGGACCCAACGAGTTATTATTTTGGACCGATAGTTTGAACCTGGGTAGGATTAAACGGTGGGTTTCATACTCTCCTGAATCCCCCCAATAGTTCCATATCATTTTGGACCGATAGTTTGAACCCAATGAGTTATTATTATTAATGCGCCGAATTGTTACATAACCGTTCAAGTTTGATATTTCTGTTACCATATTTTATATATATATTTTTTGATATTGTTCTCTTGTGGATTAAGTGAATATAAAAATAAAAATGAACAGCTAAAAATAAATATTCTTTAAAAAGTGATGATAAGATTCTTATAATCGAGATCAAGAGTATACATCGTATCTTAAATAGTTAAAAAAAAAAAATAATAACCAGAATTTAATTAATTTAAATTTTGTACATCGTTAAGCAAACAAGCGCCTAATATCGATCATTAAAATTATAATTTTTATAATACTTTGATCATTAAGTTAATACTGTTGAAAAGATTTGAAATTTAATTTTTAGATACTTCAAGTAATATAGATCATGTTCAACAACGCAGATCGTCGATTTGGATTTCCAAAATAAATCGATAGCAACAGAACCCATCTATTGTATTTTTGCCCAACTTTATATGATAACAAATTTTTTTAGCAAAATAAAAATAAAAGTATAAGATAGTTAAGTATAATTTTTTGAATTACAGAGTTACAAAGTGACAATAAACTAACAGAGGGGGAGCAAATTGAAGTTTAATACAAAATATAAATACTCCATTCTGAAAATCAAAATTCTCAATATAATGCAATTTTTTTTTTTTTTTGATGTTCTATTAATTTTGTATTTTTTAAAAGTTAAGTGACTTAAAAAATTAAAAAATATATATATTTGGGTTCAGTGTGGCCTCCACTAGACCAACCGGGACTAGGGGTATCAACGAGCCGAATACGAGCTGGCTCGTTTAAATATCGAGCTAAAAAATTCGGCTCGTGTTTGGCTCGTTTATTAACGAGCCGAACACGAGCTGGCTCGCGAACAACAAGTTTGATTTTCATTCCTACTATTAGGTATAAAGTTGAAAGAAAATTAAAAAATTAAAATTTTAATCTAATAATTAAAATTTACAAAAAATTGATAGCCTAAAATCTAAACAGTAAAGTTTATATATATATATATATATATATATATATATATATATATATATATATATATATATAATTAGGCTAGAATATTATCGATAGCACCAAGCTATTGGTGCTATCAAGTTTTTAGCCGTTAGATGAAAAAATATGCGGTTGAGATTATAGTGGTTCCCTAGGGTTTACTAGATGGTTGGTTGAATAGTAGAAATCTTAGAAGACCACTATAATCCCAACCGCATATCTTTTCATCCAACGGCTGAAAACTTGATAGCACCAATTATTTGGTGCTATCGATGTATTCTAGCCGTACTATATATATATATATATATATATATATATATATATATATATATATATATATATATATATATATATTCGAGCTATGAGCGGAACACGAGCAAGTTGACTCCAACTCGTGTTCGGCTCGTTTATTAAACGAGCTAAAAAATTCGGCTCGTATTCGGCTCGTTTACTAAACTAGCGATTCAATCTCGAGCTCAATTCGAGCCGAACACGAGCTGGCTCGCGAACAGCGAGCTGGATTGCCACCCCTAACTGGGACTCATATCATTTTTAAAGTAAGAAAAAAGATAAAAAAAGAAAAAGAAAGAGAGAGTCAATTTTGGATTTGTGGCCTTACTGTGTACCTCTTGTTTATATTCTTTAAATAAATATATATAATATAGTTATAAAATAAATTAATTTTTCCAAAGACTAAATAAAATCTTTGAAAATAAATTTGGATGGAAAAAAATTTTCACTGAAAAAAAATTTACAAACACTGATATCTGATTCAATCTTAAAAGAAAATAAAGTTTTAGAAACTACTTGTTTGGCTTGTTTGAAAGGAAAATAAAAATAATGAGATATTAATTAATTATGCAAAAAAAAGAAAAGAAAATGGCAAGCGTAATGCGCAACATAAATTTAATAAAGTTATTAGTCAAATTATATATATATATATATATATATATATATATATATATATATATATATATATATATATATATAGTCCGGCTAGAGTATTTGTACAAGCACAAAGTAATTGGTGTTTGTAAGTTTTCTATCATTAGATCTAACCCTTTGATTAATTCTACCCTTTAGATCATACTATTCTACCAACCACCCACTAAACTCAAGGGGCCCACCATTATCCTAACTGCACATTCCTATATCCAATGGTAAAAAACTCACAAGCACAAATAACTTTGTACTTTTACAAACATAGAAGATCAATTATATATATATATATATATATATATATATATATATATATATATATATATATAAGTCCGGCTATTATGCTTGTATAAGTACTAAGTAATTAGTGCTAATAAGTTTTCTACTATTAGATCTATCCTTTTGACTAATTTTATCTCTTAGATCATTTTATTCAATCAATTACTCACTTAACTCAAGAAGCCTACTATTATCTTAACTATACATCTTTTCTTTCAAAGTCTAAAAAACTACAAGTATTGATGACTTGATATTTTTAAAAATATAAAAGCTTAATTATATATATATATATATATATATATATATATATATATATATATAGGGTCCGGCTATTATACTCTTATGAGTAAAATTCTTTTATACTCATAAGTTTTCATCCCTTGGATGAATGAATGTGCGGTTAGGATTATAGTAGTCCCTAGAATTTATACTATGTCCTCAACAACCTAGTAAACTCTAGGGGGATCACTATCATCCTAACCGCGCATTCCATCATCCAAAGGTAACCCTACTCTCTCTCTCTCTCTCTCTCTCTCTCTCTCTCTCTTATATATATATATATATATATATATATATATATATATATATATATATATATATATATATATATATAGTTGAGCTGAAATATTATTCATAGCAAATGGTCTTCGTTGTCACTCATTTATTTTTGATAATAAAGCTTTTAAATCGACGATAGGAACACTTGAATATGATCTAGATCTATATTTAAACTATCTGTAAATTAAATTTTAAATTTTTTTTGACATCGTTGACGTAATGATCAAGGATTACAAAATTTGTATTTTTAATGTTAAATATGAGTTTTTTTGCTAGTTACCGATGTAAAAATTTCTAAATTAATTGAATTTTGACTAAATTTTTTTTAACATTATTTAAAACAAATTCTATACTCTTGATATTGATTACAAAACTCATATCATTATTTTTTAAAAGATATTTATCTTCAGCTGCTCATTTTTGTGTCAACTTGTTGAATAAGAAAAAAATATCGAAAAAATATAAAATTTAATTTTCATCTCTTAAATCATACGATTTCTCGGACCATCCATTAAACTTTAGGGGGTCCACTATATACCACATTTCTAAAATTCTATTACAGAATTTTAATTTTTTTTTTTGTATATTAATATTTTATGTAATTTAAATCACATCTAAAAAATTAAAATTATTATGTAATTTATTAAATAAAATTAATTAATTATATATAACTCTTTATTAAAATTTCTGGCCCTCACTTTTTATATTATTGCATTAAATTTTACAATATAATTTAATATATCAAATGACAGTAATGTAACATCTTAGTCATTTATATATAATCAATCATAATATTTTATATAGTCAAGCTAAATTTTACTATTAAAAATTATAACTTAGTTCGGGTGTATTTTGAAGTTTGAAGATCAAATCCGACCTAACTTCAATTATAAAAATAATATATTTTTTTTATTTTTTTAAATCAAAAGTTTGGGTCAAAATTTAAGAATAATTACATATTGCTCTTTGTAAATGTATCAAATAGTAAATTTCTAAAAGATGTAAGTTATAAAAATTTTTTCTCAAAAAAAATCTTTCCGTCAGTAAATATATCGTTTTGTTAATAAAAATTAGATAATGGTGAGTTAAAAAAATTAACTTGATATTTTTATCTTTATATATACAATTTGAATTGTATTTATTTTTTAATATTTTTTAAATTTTTTTATCCATGTTGACGGCAACGAACAGTGAGAGCGAGGAGAAAAAAAAACTATAAGAACAAAATAATTATTTTATATTTTTTTATTAAAAAATTAATATTGAATCAAAGGGTAGAAACATATATAAATAAATTAAAATTTTTTAAAAAATATATTTAAAAATAATAAAAAAATTTTAAAATAAATTTGATTATTTAAATTTATAAAAACATTTTTACTATTTAATATTTTTATAAAAATATGTATGAATTTAATCTCAAAATGTAGAGCCCAAATAGGAGTGTACATACTACACCTACTCTATTCTATGATGGATATTCATTCACTCGTCACATCAAAATTACAAGTAAAATTTATCCCATTCTAAAATAAATAGAATGTAAAATATACATCTCAAAATGGGTGTACATTTATCCACTCGTCACATCAAAATAACGAATAAAATTAATTTCATTCTAAAATAAATAGGGTGTAAAATGTACACCTCAAAATAGGGTGTACATCTAATATTTTTCTAAAATTTATGTATCTTTTTCTCCAAGAATAGTCAAAAAAAAAAAAAAAAAAAAAAAAAAAAAAAAAAAAAAAAAATGGCGCGACGCCTCTTGCTCTCGTATCGATAAAACCCTAGCTCCTCTCTCTCTCTCTCTCTTCGAGATCGCTAGGGATTCTCCTCGGCGAAAACGCCCCGACCCCGACCTCTACGCGGACGACTCCTCCACGGCGCCCTAAACATGGTACGTCGACTTCGTCTCCCCCTTCGATCGAACCCCTCTCCATCCTTCGCCGTTGTTGCTCGACGACATTTAGAGCCCTAATTAGGGTTTCATGATCAATCATCGAGGGGAGCGGTAAAAGATGTGTGGAGAACCCCTCAACTATGGGCTTTTCTGAAATCGGTCACTGTCAAATCGTTGTTGTTTCAATTTGGGTGAAAATTGTGAGATTTTGCAAGATGTGCAGAGAAATGAAAATTTGCCATGCATTTTTTTCAAAATTGATACCTGAGCCTTAAAATTTTTTTAATTTTTGGGATACCCTCAGCTGTTGGCGATTCTGAAATGTCCGTATCAAATTTTGATTGTTGTAATTTTTGTGAAATTTGTGAAAATTTATCTTACATTTCTGAAATGAGGATCCTGGAAATTCAGATTTTTTGGGGGTAAAAACCATGTTTAAAGATCTTTCAGATATATGATATGGTATTCTGAAATAGGTCCCTCTCATCTTTTGATTGTTTTAATTTTGGTAAAAATTGTAAAAATTCCAAGTGCATTTTGTAAATTTTTTTGATTTTTCTGAAATAGCTTTAATTTGGCTATAAATTGTGATGTGCTGTACCCAGTTTGAAATGGGTACCTGAATCCTTTTTCCTTTCATAGAATTTCTTAGAAGGTTTTGTCAAATTCTGTAGGAATTTAATAGTTTATATCAAAAGAGTGATTGAATATTCAATTATAAGTGATAGCATATTCTATAAGGTTGCGAAATATTCCGTAACTGAAGCTAAAAATGCTGTTGAATTCGAACTATATTCTGCTAAAATGTTGATTACAGTAAGGCCAGATTGTAGAAGGTCCTCCTTGTAACCCAATGTGAAAGTTCACTCAAGGCATGCAGAAAAACTAATTTACTTAGGCTGCGTTTGGTTCGGGAATAAAAAAAATTTAGTTATACCGGGGATAGGTATAAGGTATGGTATTAGCAGGAACTAGTGTAGATTTCTGTTTGGTTGGGTTTAAGAGTTATACCGGGTATAAAGAAAATTATGTTTGGTAAGTTAAAGAGGAATAAGAAGAATAAAGAGGACTAAAATTTTAATTTATGATTAAAATTTTACTGATATGATTTTAAATATTTAATTTAAAATATTTATTAAAAAAATTATTAAAATTTATATTTTACTTACATATAAAAAAAATTATTAAAAAAATTTATCATATAATTTATTAAAATTATATGATAAATTTATTAAAAATTAAAGTTAAAAATTTTAAAAGTTATAAAATTTAAAATTTAAAATTTATAAATTTATAAATGTTAAAAATTTTAATTTTAATTGTCTTAAATAATTAGTTAATTATCTAAATACTTAAATAATTAGTTAATAAAATAATTAAATTAATTAATATATTAGATTAATTAAAGAGTTAAAATAATAATTAAAATTATATTAATTTAATTAAGTTTATTCTCAAATGGGAATAAGTCTTGTTTCAGAAAAATGCTGGAATAGTAATTTCAGTCTTATACCAGCTTATTCCAGAAAGACGAGAACAGCTGTTCCCACCACCAATTAATTGCGTTTGGGTATAACTAGGGAGGATAAGCCCTTATCCTCCCTAGTTCTCGTTACCAAACGAGGCCTTAATGTTAGCGGCACATTTTTACCTTAGTTCTGAGATGTAATGCTATCATTAACTAACTCTTTACTATTGCACTCTTTGTAGAACATTGCCTAAGATAATTAGGGTAGTGTTCGGTTGCTGCAAAAGTAATATAATCTAATATGATGTCATTTTCAGTTATTTTGGATTTTGAGGCAGGAATGAGGTATCCTTAACTAATATTTATATGTCAATCTACTTTTTCTGTGACACGATGTGAAAATTTATTCGAGGCATGCAAAATAATAATTTACTTACCATGTAAAAGAATGAATAATTTGCATGTCCTTCTAAAAATTTTGTGTAGTTATACCGACACTTGCGTAGTCTTGATTCTAAAAGGTAATTTAATTTCAATCGAAGGTTTCATGTGGTAGAAAATGTAACCTATAGTCGGCCTTTCAATTATCTCAGTTAGAAACTCGTTTTATAATTCATTTTTGTATGTGTTTGTCTGGCAAACTGATTTTTTCTGTAAAAAAAGGTATGTGTTTGTCTTAGTCATCTATTCATCTTTTCTGTGATTTCTTTCTGAAACTTAGGCTTTGTTTCGAATTGTTTCTTATATCTTTATAATTCATTTTACCATCTCCTTTTTGAAACGCAGGCTGCAAAACTTCTTGCTAACTTGATTATCATGGGCTCTGGAATATTGGGAAGGGCTGTTTTTCAAGCTTATAGGAAAGCAATTGAAAGTGAGTTACCTCCCCTATGTTCGATTTATTCTTTCTTGATTAAGTGATAGGTTTTTCTATTTCTGTCTTTTTATTAATTAGTTGTTTCTTAGCTTCTCTTTAGTATTTCATCAATATTGTGCTCTTGTAGATATCGTGATTGCTATTGAGAAGAACATGCGGGTGACATTCATTTTTGTATATAACTTAATCTAAAGCAACTTACCCGTAGAAGTACATGATGCCTTTGCGAGATTGTTTTCGATAGATACCAGCAGGATGTGGCTAGTGGCTTTTGTTTTTGGGTAATTAAAAAATACCAAATGATATTAATAGACATTTAATTTGTTACAAAGTCTGACAGATGCATTGAATAGGCTAAATTAGCACAAAATTGCACTGATTTAGTGATGGTTGTTTGAACTGGAAAGATCCTATTATTTGAAAGGTTAAATTGTCACTATACCAGAACCAATATATTTTCTTTTGATATATTAATGATTTATGGTATACGCCTAACGGCCTAAGTATATCCTTCAAAAGTCTGAGTTTTCATATATGCCCTTTAAATGATCGAATGACTTTAGTTCCTTGTACACGATGAACTACTCCAGCAATTCTATAAAATAATATATTCAGCATTTAATCATAGATTTTTACTTTTTGAAGGAATGATATTTGCGTATTGTGGTCCCTGCGGACCTTAGTAGTTTTTCGCCACGAATACTTGCATTCCAATTTTTTTCCTCGGTGGAAATAAATTAACGCGACCTTTTGAATCGTTGCATCGCATGATCTGAATTCTGCGGGCTTCTATTTATCATGTCGTTCATGTGCATCTTTTTAAGCTCTTAACCTTCTCCTACGATTACTTTCCCAGATGCGAACAAAACTGGTGTCGCTCACGAAGCTATCAATAGCATTCGGAGTAGTAGTAAAGTTCTGACCGAGCAAGAAGCTAGGTTAATATTGGGCATCAGCGAGCAGTCCACCTGGGAGGAAATTTTGCAGGTTGGTTAATGCGCTTGTATTTGCTATTTTTTGCATCAATCCATTTCATTAAAATGCTACTTCAACCGAATAGATACTTAGCAAAGCATGCGGTATGATTTAAAGAATTATTATTCTAAGGTCGTGCTATGCAATTAGTTATACAATTTTCATTTTGTCTTTTGGATGCGTGGGAGCGTCATATTCTTAAGAAAATCTAAATAATATAGAGAGTTTTACTTAAGGATTTAAGTATCCATTAGCACGGTCCGTATCCACCGTACTGTATCGTGCCAACAAGATACCGGCACGATACAGTTTCCGTGTCAATGGCACAGCTGAAATTTCTCTCTTTTTTTAAATTACTAAGTAATTTTCTTAATAAAGTTTAAAAGATTTGATAAAAATTCATAATAAGTAATTAACAAATTTCGTTGCTAAAGAAAATAAATATTTCATACTATAATGTGTCGGCACATATGTATTTTTTTGTGATTGACACTTCTTGGCACCGCTCGGCACGCGCCGTGTCGTACCGTGCCAGCAAATTTTCGGTACGATCCCGTGCCACGGCACTTAAATCCTTGGTTTTACCGTATATACATAGACAAAACATTACATATATCTATGTGCTTCTATATACTGCATACCAAAGTATAAGGCATGTTTTCTCGGAAGTACTCAAAACGATGCTAAAAATGTTCAAATTGTATCAATTCGCTCAATTTTATTTTGAAAATCAGGTGTGTAAAAAGCTATGTTACTCATAACATGCCTGGAGCTCTGAAATGTGCAGTATCACTGTTTATCTTGTTGATGCTCGAGTTTTCAGATCGAATGAATTTGACGGTTTTTGTAACTGCTCAGTAGTTAGTATTTTGCAGATAAAAAGGACAAGGATTATGATTTCATAAATTAATCTCTACTACTGATTTTTTTTTTTCTTTTTTTTTTTTGGTACCAACTTTGCAGAAGTATGATGTGTTGTTCGAGAAAAACGCGAAGAACGGAAGCTTCTACCTCCAGTCGAAGGTTCACCGCGCCAAAGAATGCTTAGAAGCTGTGTACAAAGAGAAGAGTGGGGTAACAAACTAAGCCCCCTTGATACAAATCTTTGTGCTCAAACATCTTATGTACATTTCCAGATCTTTTTTTTTTTTTCTTTTTCTTTTTTAACACTGGAAATGTTCTTTTTGGTATTATTATTAGAATAATTACACACCAGGGTTGCAATTATAGCGAGGTATAATTAATTAATTATAGTATTTTAACAAAAATTAATGTGTGGTGGTTAATTGAAACAAATTAAAGATTCATGTTTCTTTATTTTTATTTTTATTTTTTTAAAGTTAGGGCAGCTAAAGTGTAATCGGTCGAAAGTTCGGGGTGTTTGGCATAGTTTTTCCCACGCAGAAGTCTCACTCTGAACGTGTTTGAGTGGGGACATTTCTTTTGGTTTCTGGAAATTCTGATGCTGTTATTTGTTGTTGAACTCTGCTTGGAATCTATTTCTTATTCCCAATTTTGTTGAATTCAATTCTCTAAGGTTCCATTCTCGTTGATAAGTTTGATACGTGGAAAATGCTATTTGTACACCCCACCCCATACGGGGTGTACGGGTATACGTTGTACACCCCACTTATCTCAGAGTAGGGTGAATTTTATCGATCATGAATAAATTTTTATCCTGGAATGAGTGGCGTGTACATCGTACACGTATATCTGGGTGTACGGTTAGCACCCATTTCTAGATGAGCAATGCTAATGGTACATTCCATTTGGGGTGTTATATATACATTCCATTCATTTAAGAGTGAAAATTTTTTTACCCGTCATTTTGTAGTAACGGATGAAATTCACCACACCCTAGGATGGGTGGGGTCCTAGGGTGTAGATCTGATCGTACATCCCAAATAGGGTGGGGTCCTAGGGTGTAGATCTGATCGTACATCTCAAATAGGGTGTGCAAGAAGTAATTTTCTTTTTGGTAAATGCTAAATGTACACTTCAAAATTGGTGTATATTTTACATCTTACTCATCTTAGAATGAGATGAATAACGAGTGGAAGACTTTTTATTCTGGGATGGGCAAGATGTATATAATACACCCCAAATGAGGTGTATGGGTAACATTGTTCAAGCGGAAAATACTAATAATATATTTTTTGGGTGTATATTTTACATTTTATTCATTTTAGGATGTGAGGTAAATTTGACTGGTCATTTCAAAATAATCAGTGAAGGATTTTTCATCCTGAGATAAGTGGAGTGTGCATCGTACATCCGACATCCCAAATGGACTGTACGGGTAGCATGGCTAGTATATAAACTGTTGGATAATTATAACTTGGTTTGTTTGATTCGGCTTTTAAGTATTTTGTTTTATTAATACAATTATTATTGTGCATATTGAGGACCGAAAACTAACAGATTGAACTAATCGAATTAACTAAAGGCTAAATTACATAAAATTTTTCTGTAATATCTCGCTTTTTCACTTTGCCTCTCTGTCCAAAGTCGGCGTTAACGGAGGAGGTAAATTAACGAAAATGCCCTTATCTTATATTGAAGAGAGAATGAGTTTTAATTTATTTTCTGTCATTTTTGAAGGGTATTTTGGGTATATCTAATAATATTTTTTAAAAATTTGACGGTTCACTCACGGAATGGTGACGGCGGGGGTAAATGTATATTTCAATAATTACGATGAGACAAAATATAGGCTTTTAAAAGACAGGACGATAATGTGAAAAAATGAGATATTACACTGAAGTTTTTTGTAATTTAGTCTTAACTAAATACAAAAGGTTGGGTCATATTAGTTACTGTGTGTGATTGGAAAACTATAATTTTAGCACTACTGGCTTCAAATTTAAGCTTTGATACAAAGAAAATCAAGTAAAAAACTTCACATCCTGAGTATCAACACATTACATGAATGGTACGAATTTCGCAGTCTTACGTTGGGGACAGCCCTAGCCAAATTTACTGTTCCTTGTGTGAGCAGACTGATCACACTTGCTATGAAAATGCAAATGAAATTGCAGTCTGACAGTTGGAAACGAAGTTGTTGCATGATATACCCTGACAATGACAATTTGACTCTCACGAGAAAAAGGACACCATTCACCAAACAATGATTCCGAAATGAACTCCATGATAACAGCAGAGCTATATTTACTATACACAGATTTAAGTAACATGAATCTGATCAAATTCAATCGTTAAATAGAGACCAAATACCACTCTGGTCATAGCTCCGTTCCGTTCATATCGCCATGAAGCATGAAAAACAAGTGATTTTTTTTCTGGGGATATAACTAAAGAGACAGGATTTCATATGCTCGAGATAACTTCAATCAAGCTACATAATATGTTAAATAACCACCACCAAACTGCTATGATCAGGAATAATCTAAAATAAGTCATACATCATCAGAGATTATAGAGGAAACATGCACAGTTGACATCAATTTACAAGTCTTAGTACATTCACTCTTTCCCTTTCGACACCGCAATGGCAAAATCGGAAAAACAGAATACCACATTTAGTGCATTTTCCGCGTCGCGTCTCCTCTTCGAGCTGGTTCTTCAAAATAGAAATAACACCATTCACGTTCGCTCTCCTACAAACTGTTCGGGAAAAGTGCATGCAATTTTTGGAGTTCGATGAACTTTTCCACCGAATCCTCTCCGTTCTCGAGAGCATCCCACAGCAATTTTCTCGACTCCTCGTGCCACTGGCTCTTCATTACGAGATTATACGCATATCGCATCGCATGATAACAAAACGCTAGCTCGGCTTCTTTGCACTCCTGTTGCAACGACTCGTCTTGGTCGATCAGCTTATACAACCCTTTCTTAGCTTCTTTCGTCCACCGCTTCAAGATGTATCTTTCGGGGATTCTGTCCACATTCTTGAGGCTGAAGGCTTTCAGCGCGTGCGAGCAGAGAATACCCATCGTCTCAAACTTCTTACAGCTGCAAGAAACTAGAAAGGTAGATATGTCGAGTATGACGATGCACGCTTTCAAACCCCTCCCTTGCATCTTTAGCTCGAACCTGAATAACGAGCCGCCGCATGCCGTTTCGTCGACCGACGTCGCCCCGCACCCGTCAAGGAACTCGTTCTCAAATACTTTGTAGATTTTGTGCGTGTAAATTGTTCCCCCGTGCTTCAAAATATCGCTATGCTTAATCGCACGTAAAGGCTCTCGCCGATGACAACGATAGTCCTCTTCGGCTTCGTTTTTGCGCCAACCTTCGACCAACATCTCGAATGCAAGGACAAACTCCGTAAGAGAGGCCGATTTGTCGGCGATCCCGTTCAACACGTTGTTCGGACTCTCGCCCCGCTGCGGCAGCTCGATCCCGCCATCGAAAGCATCTTTGTTGAAAGCCGAGCTCCATTTGTGGCGAATCTTGTGCAGACTTTTAAGCCACTGATGATCCTGTAAGTTGTGCTTGCGGAGCATTTTAGCCCATGTTTCCTCAAACTCCATTTCGGAATTGCATTCTTGAATACATCTCATAAACAAAGAATGGAACTTTCGAGAAGAGTTAAGAGTACCCAAGTGAGCAAGCGCCTTCTTCTGAAGGGTCCACAGACAAAGGCGGTGAGATGTATTTGGAAACACCTCCTTAATCGCTTCTGAAATTGCATGATCCTGATCAGTAGTAAAAATCGATTTAGGAGGTCGGTCGCCCATCGACTCCAGAAACGACTTAAACAGCCACACAAAAGAGGCCTTCGTCTCGTCCAACAAAAATGCGCACCCAAACATGACATTCTGCCAATGGTGGTTAACCCCAAGAAACGATGCACATATCATGTTATATTTGCTCGTACGATAAGACGTGTCGAGCACCACAACGTCGCCAAAGGCGTCGTAATCGTCTCTACTCCTACCATCCCTCCAAAAGAAGTTAGTCATTCGATTCGCCTTATCTATTTGCACATCCCAGTAAAACATGCCTTCCTCATTAGCTCTTCGTTTGAAATGGCCTACAAGGCTTTCAGAGTCTCCCATCTCAATCACCGCCATCTTTTGCACGCCGACATAGTGACTGCGCTTTGTGGACCCCACTTTATCATTCCCGCCACCTTCTTCAACCCTAGAAGACCCAGCATTAGTCGCTGAGGTTCCAGCAGCGTCCCCCGACTTACCTTTACCAACTGTCCTTGCGGATCTCAATAAATGTCGCTCTTCAGGTTTAGCCAAGTCGTGATTATGCTCGGGCACAAACCGAACCACCTTCCACCGCCCCTCCTCATCAACTCTGAACCGGACCATTGCTTTGCAGTTAGTTCTATAATCCGGTCTGCTAGTATTCACCTCAGAGGGAAGCTCATCGTATCTAATACCTTCCTTTGAGCAACAATAGTCCTTTGTGCGGATATTTTTGGTCCCTGAAAAGTAGTTTTGCTTACCCTTCCGCACACTAAAGCCCATCCGGTGACCGTAGTCGCAATACAACCTGTACGCCTCATCCTCGCTATTCACAACTTGCCCCAACAAATTGTTGCTTCCCCCCCGACGGGTCAAAACAAGTGCAGTATCTAATTCTTTTTCCGCTTCATCATCGTCTTCCTTATTTTTCTCTTCTTCTCGATTGTTGTTTGCTTTTTCCACTTCTTGTGCGCTATCTCCACCACCATCGACCTGCATAGCCTCTCCAGCATCTTCAATGGCATAGCTAGATTCCATAGCTGCAATAAACACCGTGTAAACGATACATTAAGAGGAGGAGCCGGAGGTTTCCAAGTTGATACATCAAAAGGAATACAATGACGACGGCAAAAATATGCTTCACACCATCTCAATCAATCCATTAACAGGAAACAGGATAGCAAAAATTAGAAAATAAAATAAATAGAGATAGAACAGAAAACACTTTTGAAAACATTAAATCTGTTTAAATTGTATAAACAAAATTCACCTGCGCTTGCAAGTGAACTTCAGTGGCAGTTATTTATACTTACCGATGTCCCAAATACATCCCAGCAAAATGCGACAAAATTTGGCAACATCAAAATGTTGAGCCTGCTTAGCATTCAAAAAAAGAAAATGAACAGCCTGTTTTAATGCCGGGACAAGTAAGGACAAATCGTGCTGGATGCGAGTATTTATTGCGATTATAACTAAGAAGAGTTAGTTTTTAGCTAGGGGGGAGTCCTGATTATGTTGCTTCTTTTATAATAAAATCCCACTACAGGATGACACATCAAATCCCCGAATAGAATAACTTAATCTCTCTTACTTATTTTTGATGATCTCATGAAAAACCTCCATTATCTGCCTCTTGCATGGCAGTTAACCAGAAAACCGACAGGCGCAGGTGGGAGGACATACTAAAATAACTAATTTTCATGTCTAGACGGACTAGCTATCATTTTGGTAACTAATTAATGCGGCGTCATGCACTATAAAAGTAGAAAATTGTCGATCTTTTATTTTCAACAGAAATGCATGTTGTTAAACTGAAGCATCCATCACTTAATATGAGGCATTAAATCTCCAAATCGACCCAAGTACCTCACACTTAAAGAACTGCTAAAGCTCTCTCTCCGTATACTATGTATGAACATACCAGGATTTTTTCTTGAAAAAGTAAAAAACAAAGTTCAATATGGATCCAAGCACAGGCCCAGAATAAATATATAAATACTCGTGATTTGGCATTTATATGTCAGAATTTATGTGCCAGTATGGAAAAGAGCTGGGAATGCACACTTTAGGCTGAATCTTTTGCAATGGATCCAATACACCTTGCACAAACACACTGACAAATCTATTATACTTAAAATCATAACATCATTATGAACTAAGACACCAGTTCTACATAAGAATAAATATGTTGCACTCTATAAGCTTCATTATGGTGATATGTAATTTGCAAATAAGAAGGTCCAACATATCTTGAACACTAGTGCTTTTCCTGCTTTACATACAATCCATTTTTTTTTTTTTATCTTTTTGAATACTCAATGCACGAGAAGAAGCCTCTACACATGATCATTATAGTTATTTGTCTCTAATCTAAATATTTTTAGTTATGTAATTTCGACTCAATGAATCACGGAAATTGGATATATAAAATGAGTTTCGACTGTTAAATCTTTTGAAAAATAAAAAATATAGTGACAACTTGACACAGCTCTTGGAACAGTTTCATTAATCAAGGAGAAGGTGTTTCAGAAACAATAGTCTAGAGCTTCGGGGTAGAATCCAAAATGAGCTTTTAGACCCAAAAGCAAAAGCTAAAATTCAAAGCTTTTATTTCAACTACAAATGAAAACTATCTGAAGCACTTCCGAACAACTCCACTCAAATAACACTTTTGCACGATCTCCGAATAGCCAAACCCTAATCTACATGAACACAAAATAAAAATAAGCATAAAAATTGTAAGCCTCACATAGTATTATTGCTCTTTTTTTGTGGGTGAGGGCAAATGGATTGTAATTTATAAATTTTCTACATCTATCAAATTTGTCCATCAAAAAAAAATAAAATAAAATAAATGGTAACTTTTTTCTTTTAAAGAAGAAATTGATCTTCCGCACACACTTCTAATCATGTAGAATTTTAATTTCTGGAAAACAAAAAAAACAGCAAAAACACCAAACAAGCCCTAAAATTTCACCAACTTTTTAAACAAAGCAAATAATAATCATGCTGTAAGTAACAACAATCCAAGTTTGATCTAAGTTCAAAACCCTCAAAATTACTCCTAAATCAAAGATCTCAGAATAGGGAAGGGGAAAATCACAAAGCTCACCGAATCGGTTCCGATGCGAGGGGAATCGCGGCAACAAGAACAAGATTAACCCTAAAAGAAGCCCAAGAAACTCGGAAACTCGGATCGGCGGAGGCGATCGATGGATGGATCGAAAAATGGCTCTACTGAGAGATCTAAGAACTACCTCCTCAGCGCAGATCTCCCCGTCTCCTCCTCATCCTCGACGAAGACAACGATGGCGACAATGGAGATCGCAGGGTGGATTCGTCGGTGGACGAAGAAGAAGAAGACATTTGCTACGAGAAGGAGCGAAGGAGAGGAGAATCCCTAGGTCGACGAAGAGGAAGGTCGGAAATTTACACATCACCCCTAATTTTTAGCTTAATTACGAACATATCCCTGCAAACTTTTCAAATAGCACATGAGTATTGTATAGATAGGATGTCAACGGGTGGGATACGGAGCGGATTTTTAAAAATTCGAATCCAAATTCAAACCCGTATCCGAAGCCGACTATCAAATTTGAATTCAAATTCAAATTTTACGGATTTTAAAAATTTATATCCAAATTCGAACCGATCAAAATTTCAAAATTCGAACTCGAAATCGAAAATTCAAATCCGAAATAATTTTTTTTTCTCTTTAGAATATTTCAAAATATATTATATTAAATTTAATTTTTTAAAATATAAATTTAAATATAATATTAAATATTTATATAGACATATATTATATAACGTAAAATTAATTCGAGTTCGGGTCGGGTTCGAATACAATCAAAATCTATATCCAAATTCAAATCCGTCAGGTATCCAAATTCAAATCCGTCAGGTTTTCATTTTTTATATTCATATCCGAATCCATATCCGTTTAATATCGGGTAAATTCATTCCGTTCGGATTCGGATTCAGATAAAATTTCGGGTATCCGTACCCATTGACATCTATACTTGTAGAGCAATTTATTACTGGATCAATATTTTGACCACACCTTTTCGGTGTGTCGGAGTTCTCGGCATGCAAAACGGATGCCAAAAATGAATCCAGCGTGAAAAACTGTGCGAAATATATTATTTTTGTGTATTTTTGGTGAAAAAGGGAGAATTTTGATTTTTTCTATAATGGTGGACCGGGTCCACGGGCGCCAGACGGCCGCTCGGTGCACGGGCGTGTGCCAGCGCGCACACGCCAGTGCGCACTAGCGGGTGGGCCGCGTGGCGCGCATCTGCGCTGGGCAGGCCCGTTGGATGGGCGCCGCGTGGCCCTGCGCCTAGCGGGTCGGACATTGCGGCCGAATGTGCACCCGAAAACCTTTAATGGTGGATTTTTTTTTTTTGGATAAGCTTGAGATAATTTGATCTTGTGGATCAATTAGGCACAGTTTAAGGGCTATTTAAGGGACCCTAATGACCTGAGGATACTCTTTTACTGTTCTTCTTCTTCTCCTGCTGCAGAGAGGGGTGTTTGAGGGCTGTAGCTTCTTCCTTCTCCACCTTAAACTACCATTGTTGAAGCTTGGAGCACTCCTTTTGAGTTGGTCACTTCGTCATCTTTTCTTCTAGAGGACCCCAGAGCTGTAGGAGTGAAATTTCAAGGTGAGTTTTGTGGGAATTTCTTCAGGACTTCGAGCTCTTTAACTTTTGTATATGAAGGGAAATCCAGTTTGGGCTTTAAAATTTGTGATCTTTGAAACTCTTCTTCACAGTTTACATCTTTGGTCAGAGTTTAGTGTTTTTACTTTCCTGGGCAATACAAGGGGAGTCTTGGGCTGATTCTTGGTGGGATATTTTCAGGATTCGAAGTCCTACAACTTTCATATTTTCATGAACCTCCAATCTGGGCTTCAAGTCGGGTAAATTATGCAATCTTTGGAACAATTGTGCACAGCTTGACGTTCTGAGTAGTACTCGGTGTTTTTACTCTCCTGGGCTATAGGATTGGAATTCCGAGTTGATTTTTGTGGGAGAATTTTCAGGACTTGAAGCTACCCAACTTTGATAAGCTAATTCCTGATTTTAACCAGGTAAATATACTCATCTTTGAGCCTCTGTTTATATATTTCAATTTGGACAGCTTATAGTATTTATGGGATTTCTCTTTCTTCCCTTTATGAAATGGTAAATTGTAAAGTTGGGTGATCTTCTAGACTTCTAGAGAAACACTTTGACACCTTAAACTCGAAATTTGGATGATAAATGTGATATACCATATTTAGTCTTATTCTCAGACCATGCTTTATCGAAGACCTGCGTGCTTGTTGGATCACCTTTTGTTGTTAATTGAGAGTTAGACCTTTTTTCATGGTTAATGATGGCATTAGGGTTAATCCAAACAATTGAATGCAATCTTAGAACCTGCATGAATAATTTCTCTTTCGGTTTCAACTTGTAATTATATTTAAATTTGAATGTATAGCAAGAGAATTTCAGCTTAAGATTTTTATGTTGGATTTTTTGGACAACATTGATGCATTCTCATCGAGAGCTTATTTGAAGGAGTTAAATTTAGCTTTATATGAACCTCTTTGGATTCGGTATAGAACCAGGAATAGGAGAGATATCCCTTTTATTCTTCCAAACGCACCAGGAATCAATCGGTATAGCTTATTCCAGTACAACTAGAATAAGTGAGAATTACTGTTCTCACTCTTCCCAACCACCCTCTTACTTTTTCCTTAAATACCCTCCCACGTCTACCGAGGCACCATCTCTCACCTCATTATTATATAATAAAGTTTGAGGGCAAAAAGGTAATTTACCATAATTAAAACTCTTTATTCCTCTTATTTCTTATTCTCATACCAAATACAACATCTCTTATCCCTGAAACCATCCCAAACGCTTTTTTACACTAGTTTCGTACTTTATACTTATCCCTGAAATAGCTAGTTCTGTCTTATCACGTTACCAAACGGGCCCTATAGTGTTTCCATATTATATGTGAACCTATGAAGCAATTGTGGGATGTAGAATTGGAGTTTAATATGGCACATATAGCAGATTTTGATTTCATTCACCATTCATTCGAGGTGCTGAAATTCTGCGCAACTAGGAATGCTTACTCTTCACCATCGAAACTTTGGCTTACATGTTGACTCAACCAAAAAGTTAGCAATTGTGTGGTTGTTATGCTTACTCTTTGTATTTGATCAAAGTATATTACAAGTGAGACTTATGTTGAGAATTGCATCTTTTATTGTTAGAACCATCCCATGCTTGTTTGGACATTTTGTTATGCCACATTTCCTTTGTTATGCTATACCACATGTTGGATAAAGACTTGGAGAAAACCCTTTTTACTTTTCTCTTTTATTATTATTGCTCAAGTTAGAGAGCTGGAATGGGAATAGTATAGCTATATTATCGAGCCAGGTGGGATAGCACCAGATTGTCGACTCTAGGGTTCTCAGCAATTACGAATTGTTGGTGGTTAGTCGATTAGTGTTATGCATCAGTTGGGACAGGGATTACTTATGTTTTGAGCTATTCGCTTTAGTCAGAGAGATGACTTTCACCTGCCCTATACTCTATCGATATTCATTTACTCGAGTTGGGTCGCTCTCCTCGAGGGCCACTCCGGAGGAGGAGAGACCTGATTGGTGTACCGGTTGATTAGTTGAGACCGGGTTGGTGTACCGGCAGAGAGTATTGTGATATTGAGAGCAGATAGAGTTAGATTGTGATAGCGAACAGTTGGTTGGTTCATGCATTATTAGTTATTTCAGCGATGCATATATATATATATATATATATATATATATATATATATATATATATATATATATATATATATATATATATATATATATATATATATATATATATATATATATATATACATATTTTGGACATCATACTTATATCATTGGGCATAGTAGGGTAGTTTTTATTTCAGCTCTCATGTTCATACTTTATCAACTCCTACTTAGCCTTTTTGGTAGACTCGATGGGTAGGTTGGAGGTTTGATGATTTACCCACTGAGAACTATTGTTGATAGTTCTCACACCCGTTGTTGCTCCCCGGAAACTTCTTCAGCAGCGACGCGGGCGGATCGTGGCAAAGGTGTCGCTGATAGCTAGACCTTCTCCCTGACTACTACTAAAGGTGGACCAGTTGTACTTTTATTTTTAGTTTAGTAGATTCTCAGACTATTGTATATATTGTTCTGGCTGGAGCTAGCTGTCTGTATTTATTTTATTTTGGGAAATGTGTCTTGTATCTGAGTTGTATGTCGAGGTTGTGGACTTGTATTATTCTGGAGATGTATTTTGATTGTAGTAGTAGACTTGTTGTAGTTGGACTTGTATTTTGGTGAGATTTTTTTTTTTGAGAGAAAAGTAGCATGCTACCCGTTTTGTTTATTTTTGAAATAAACTTAGCTTGAAATGTGAAGCAACTAGACTTCGAACTCGGGTCTCGGGTATCAACCACCAAACTCTTTGCCACTTGCGCTAGGAACTATTTTGGTTAGATGTTGATGTTGGAGTTGTGTTGGTGGAGTACTTGTAATTTATTTTGAAGTTTGGTTTATTTTAGAACTGTTATTGTGTTACTTTGAGGTCTTGTTGGAGTTTTCTTGATTGAATGGAGTTTGGTTGAGGAATTATTCATGTTCATTTTTATTGTTAGTCTACGATTATTTCTCGCTCTGTACCACTTGTTGTGGCTATACTCTCTCTCGTATATAATACCTTGTTGCTTGAGTTGTTGTATTCGCTTCGTATACGTGGGAAATACTGCGTATACGGCGGATCTGCTGTCAAACTGGGGTTCTGTTTTACACCAGGGGCGTGACACCATTGTTCAATATGAGGGAATCTTTGGCGAAGGGACAACACCTGATTGAAGGTCTTCCTTTGTGGTTAGCCCAAAATACCTTTCTGTTTGTCTTCTTGCCTTTCGCAGCTTCCTCACTCCTGGAAATCTTAGATACCATAGCAGGATATCAAAGACATAAGCAATTCCCCCTTTATGAAACTTCAAAATCAGCTTTTGGGGTCTTGAATCCTATAACAGCCTGAAGAACAATAAGCAGCAACAGTAGTAGTATAGCAATAGTAAAGTAGCTAGTAGCAAGGGTAAGGAAAATAAAGGTGCATGAGAAGAGTAGAGCTCATGGAGATCCCAGAGGAGATGCTCTGGTAGAGGAAGAAGCCGTAGAGAGCGAGGTCGGAGCAGCTCTGTAACCACCGGCACCTGACGGCGGGGGCGTCGCCACGGTGGGAGGAGATGGCTAGGAGCCTCAGGAGGAGCCTAGGTAAGGAGGAGGGCGCAAGGAAGCAGAGGACCCGAGGAGGAGGAGAGGGCGCAGGATGGAAGCCTCTGGAGAAGCCAACGGTAGACAGGTAGGTAGGGGATAAGCAACTGAAGAGGTAAACTGAAGGATCCCACTGAAGGGGGCTGCTAAATAGGCCCAACTCGAGGCCTATAGTAGCAACCAACAGAGGCCCAACCAAAGGGAGCCAGCCCAAGACCCACAGAAGCTCAACCCAGCAGGGGAGGCCCAGAATCAGATACAGTGTAGGCTCGGCCCAGGCACAGTGAATAGATAATTACTGTAGTAAGTGGAGTAGCTAATATACATAATTAGGAATGGACTATATATAGATAGTTACCTGAGATGTACAGGATATCAAGAAAATTAATACAAAGTCTACGTCTTCCTCAAGCTCTCTCTCTTTCTCTCTCTCCCTTTACCTCAACCTCTTCTTCCCCAATCTCAGTCAATTCTCCCTTCTCTATCTTCAATCCCATTCTCTACCTTGCCCCAATTTTTCCATTTCTTCCTAATTTCTCTGTAGAACCCACCATTGTCCTCTTAATTGAGATACCATCATCCCCATCGCCATCCTCGGCTCAGCAAGGCGACATCATCGCCCGGTTGTGACGGGTTAAGGTTATTACAAATCCTGCTTTGCTTTGGGTGGAGATCAGTTGACAGACGAGACCTTATCTCCTTCCTATGAGACGTCTCCTTGGGAGATCCCTCCGCTCCCAGTCTCATCCCATGAGCTCCCCCATGATCTACTCTAGTCATCTTTCCGGATAAAAAAAAATATATTTTTTTTTATTGAAAATATATTTTTTATGATTTTACATAAAACCAAACACTTCCTAAATTAAAAAGATATTTTCATGGAATAAGATATTCATACATCAAAACCTAGGCCTATGAACCTCTTAGAATGTCCAAACAAATTATTCAACACTAACTTACACATTATGAAAACTTTCTTCTAAAAAATCTCTTGTAGACATCTAATCATACACTATAGTATTACTTTATTGCGTGTATCTTAGGTGTCAGATATAAAATTATAAAAATATCGTTTTCTAATAATTTAACATTTTGAAGAATAGCAATTATTTCTAATTATACAATATAATATCATAATAAGAGATTCTGAATTTGAGTCAGAATCATAATATTACTATTTTATTCTTTCTATTTATTTCAAGTCTATGTCCCATGTCTAGCAAAAAGTTTCTATTTTGAGTCAAGACATGTAACGGTGTAAGGACTATTTAATCATCGTTCTCTACCCAAAATAAGTATTCAATTAATGAAAACTAACATCCCAGCAAACTATAATTTTTCGAAATAATACATTTAACTTTACGAGATAATTTATTTTAGATAAAAATATACGAAACTTACTTGAGCTATATAAAATTTTGAATTGAAGAGTTGACCTTCAAAAACTTATAATCTTTCTATCCAGTCTTTCAATTTGACATCTATGGTATCGTCGACTCCGTCTTCGGCGAGGCAGCTGCGCCGTCTTTCAAAACTGCAACACCTGCATCAGACAACCGACGCACGGGCGGGCAGCAGCGTACAGTCCGACCCAAACGAGAGCTCGGGCTTCTCCATAGAGTAGTTACATCGAGTAGTATCTACGGAGCAGCGTGATGGGTCCGGAGCGGAGCGGGAGCATCGCGTTGAATGCACTTTACTAAAATTCAAGTTTCGAAGTCGAGAAGGAGGGGAGAGAGGAGAGGATATCATGCAATAACCGATCCATCAATTGCCGGTATCCAGCTCGCTGTTCGCGAGTCAACTCGTATTCGACTCAAAATGAGCTCGAGATCTAATCGCTCGTTTAGTAACGAGCCGAATATAAACCGAATTTTTCAGCTCGTTTAATAAACGAGCCGAACACGAGCTGGGATCAGCTCGCTCGTGTTCGCCCGATACAGCTCGAATATATATATATATATATATATATATATATATATATATATATATATATATATATATATATATATATATATATATATATATATATAACTTTATTATTTAGATTTTAGGCTATTAATTTTTTTATAAATTTTAATTATTAGATTAAAATTTTAATTTTTTAATTTTCTTTCAACTTTACACATAATAGTAGGAATAAAAATCAAACTTGTTGTTCACAAGCCAGCTCGTGTTCGGCTCGCTACGAGCCGAATTTTTCAGCTCGATATTTAAACGAGTCTTCTCGTGTTCGGCTCATTTATTAAACGAGCCGAACACGAGCCGACCCCAGCTCGCTTGTGTTCGGCTCGTTGACATCCCTACCTCCCTACCGGTACGTTCAGCATCAGTAGCCTGATAGAGGGGGACACGTGGCATCCTACTGGTGTTCCTTTCAATTATGGATTATGTAACACTAGGGCAGTATCGATCGTTTAGGAATTATTATTATTATTTTTTAAATATTTTCAATTTCTATGCGATTAAAATGAGTTGGCGTATGGACTCGTCAGTTTTACATCAGAGCTCTAGGAATTAAGGATTTGATAAACTGAACTCAAAAACTGAAATGAACTCGATCCCAAGCCACAAAATCTTACCTCATAGGATTAATTGTGATCATCAGTTCGATCGATCTGGTTCAGTTTAGTAAGTAATTCGGTTCGTTTTGATTCCGCACACTGAGAACCGAACCAACGGAAGATTAACTAAAAATATAATCTTTTTCTAATTTCAGCTGAATAGTGAGTCGTCTAATATTATATTATATTATATTATGTTAGAGCTTAGATGTGTCCCGCAATTACAGTGCGATAAATTTTAAAAAATATTTTAAAAAAAAAAAATGTATGTTTATCTTCTTTTTTTTTTTTATCCTAGATGCAAAATGATAAGATATACTCAGAACAATTATTCTTAGACCGGAATCACCCAGCAAAGTGAAATGATCTTGTTAGTGAAATGATAGTGATCAAAGTAAGATGACATAGAGAGAGAAAGAGAGAGTTATGAACATTTTTTCTTTCCTACCTCCCTCCAGAAAAAGAAAAAAAAAGAAAAAAAAGTTTTTACAAGTCACCCCTTCAGTAGTAAGAAATTCTGCATAAAAGTGGCAGCTCTAGCTATGTAAGTTTTACTTTTCAAGTGGCATGCATGTTAAAAGAGTTTTAGCAAAGAAGTAATGAGAAGAGAAGGGTGATCAAAAACCTCCATACCGGGCGAGAAGCTCCGAGCGGTAGATGGAAGCAATGTGGACGAGAACAAAGAGCAAGACGAGCGCATCGTCGATCAATCCAACGGGTCCGAAGGTTCCTACATATGTAGAACTTTCATTAGCCACTGCTGTAGTACTGAATATTATTAAGCATCAGCATTTGTGCGGCATATCGCGTAATTACTTTCGGAGAAAATGTCGATCGGGCTCAGAATGTATAAGCAACCAAGAATTATCTGCAAGTAAGAGAACTTTCCAGTAAGTAGGAGAATGTTCCCAAGATGTTTAGCTGAGCTAATTCATTGTAGGGGCTTTAACATATATGTGCCCATGCAAAGTCATTTAATTCCTTATATGCATGCAATCCATGTGGGGAATTTGAGAAAACAAAATTTCAGAGATGGGGGCAATTAAGTAGGGATATATAGGTTAAAAGATAATATTGCAGGGGTAATACAACTATTTTATTTTGTTGTATATGATATATTGAATACAAAATATTTGAACTCGAGCGAGTCCCGAAAAGAGGGTTAAATTTGTTGCATGTATGCAGAACTACTATGAAGCAAATAAGTTAAACTGTGCAAACATCCCTGCGGAGTTGTTATTTGCACGCATGCCTACGTCAGGGTATCTAAGTAGATAATATATGGTAGCAATTCGAAATAAATAACAAATATAATTTGCTTAGATACTCCTAGCAAGGCATGCGCTCAAATACACGGTATTTGCAATTTCACAAATTCACAGGGGTATGTATGCCAAAAAAGAAAAGGCGGAAAAAAGAAAACACTCAACTGTCATGAAGACTTGAATATGAAACAGAACAGGAAGCGAGCTTCGAGGATCCAGTAATTCTTTGGACAGCCTCCGAATATAGAATGGTAGATCCATCAAGCACTGCAAATCACAATAAGATTTATAATCTGAATTTTTAAAGTATATTGACTTATCAGTACAAATCAGATTTCTATAACAAGATGACCATGAACTTGATGCCTTCCGTCATTACTTTAAAGTTTGTAAACACTATACATTAATAATCAACCAGCATCAACATCAAGCACAAGTCAAAGAACGGAAATATCAACATCAAAATGCGGTTTTCCTATTTCTGAAGTGAACCGCCATAGGTTGATTCCCTATCGGTGTTTTTAATCAAATGCTAGTCTGCATTAAAATAGAAAAATCAATCGACTAGTTCACCCCAAAGATGAAAAACTCTAACGAGCAAATAGTCAATCGGCAAGTTAAATAATCCATTTGAAATGAGAAATTCAGAAGATTCAAAATTTTTTCTTCTTATTAACTAAATTGTTAGGCTATTACTCTAAGTAGATTTCTCAATACAGTTCTAAATTTTACAATTGTGTCGTGATTGTGAGTGAAAAGTTAGAATAACTCTCAAAATTAACAGAACACTGATGAGGATACAAGAGACATTGCACCTGAATGAAGCTTTGTGAAGATCTGCCGAAACGGCTGTTGTACGTCTCAATCCTCTCCATGACCAAACTCGCTTCAGAATCATAGCACCGCCGCAGTGCATCCTCAGAAGGTATGAGCAGAGTTATAGGACGATGGCAAGTGGGACAATCGCATGGCCTAAGGGCTGATCCATGGTGCCAAACCCCCAGAATGCAGTGCCCTGATATGGCATATGGGTTTATCAGAAAACTAATTATAACTTTCTATACGAAGAAGGTGAAAAGTACAGTCACTCCCTAAATATACTTCATTTGAAATCAGGTTGCTGAACTTCAGTATTTTCAATTTGAATCTCTTGACCGGTTTACTAATTAGTTTAAAAAAAATCCATTAAAATTGGTCAAAAGTAAATGGTTTTCATTGAGAAAAGGCTGTTCAGTTTTCTGTCCACCAGAATTCAGTTTTACAAAATGTTCTTGTCAAAAAGTTACAAAGACCATTAAGTTTGAGGGAATTTTCTGATCAAGCGACATGAGGAGATTAAATCCGAAAACATAAGTTCAGGGACTGTCTTAAGTTCAGGTAAGTGCACTTATATGGATCATAAACACTACTTGCTTCTATAGTCACTACGACTCCTAAGATATTAGAAAAGAAATTCACCACGTCATATCCGCTGTGAGTAACAGAAAGATAACAAATTGGATTAGTTCTACATCGATTGTGATGCAATGAAAAGGCAAGTTAGATTATCTTCATTTAATTTATTTAGTGTGCAACTATGACACTTGTGTCTTTACATACTTGACCCAAAAATGGAATCTAAGTCGTGCTTATCAATACTCAGTAAAACAAAAGAAACAAAGGAAATCTAAAGAGTGCATTGGGCCAAGTTTTATGACATGATATTGTGTATAATTACCTCAACATCCAAACTACTTATTGTTTAATGTCAAAGCTCATGCTAAGCATTTACTGCGCAAATGATTTCGGCACACAATTGCGTGTATAATTACAACTTCCCCCCTAGTTTGACCAAGTTTTATGACATAAAATTGCATCCTAAGCATTAATTACTTTTCCTTTATACTTACTAATCAAGCTAAAACAGGGCATGATAAAACTATGAAATACGTCATATACTATTTGACTATGTTAAAAGATACTGCGCAAAGTCCTGTTTTCAAGAACTACTTGTCTAAACACTAACTGCTTCCCAGTATAGAGAAGTTGCTCCTAAAACCAGCCCAAATAGGAACTCAATCTGTACGCCGATCAAATAAATAGGGAATTTTAACTCAACTTCTACATGAATTCCTCCCAAATAGGCAAATAGTACAACTAAAATAATGTAGAAATCACCCTAAAACCTCTAGAATAATCTTGATCAAGAGATCTAAAGATATAAAAAAATTCGAATCTGTGCATCTCGATCCGAATCAAAAAGATCGGAGAATGATTAAAGGAGAGTTCATCTAGCAAGCTCGAAACAGCGTCTTCTCCGGAGCTACTCACATTTGCTCAAAATCACTACCATTACCACAAGAATAAAGAAGAAAAAGATCATGATCACAATTATCTACTCTACAGAATCACGGCATTGGAGCAGAATTTGATCCTGCACAATTAAACCACTAACATCATCTCGATGGAGACATCAGAATAGCGGTTCAACTCGATCAACTCACAAACACTGAAAACAGGATTAAACGCCCCATCTACGCACATTCGATTAAAAAATCATTACGATTACCAAAATAAGAAAGAAGAAGAAGAAAAGTGGAGAAGAATCTGATCCCGCATAACGAAACTGCGAACATCATCTCGATCGAGGCATCGGAGAACCGATCCAACTCGATCCAAGTCAAATTTCACAAAATCCTCACTCCACAACCTCCGAAAACGAGATCAAACTCCTAATTCACCCGAATCCGATCGAGATCGGTGCGATCAACATAAGGAGAACGACGGAGGCGAAGAAGAAGAGGATCGATTGCTACAGAACTAGGGCAAAGCGGGAGGGGGTTTGGATTCGATACCGCAGAACCAGTGGGAGCAGTTCGCCTGGTGGGGAAGCGAGATCTCGTCGTCGCACACGAAGCAGCGGAGGTTCCCTGGAGCCCCCCGATCCATCGCCTCTCTCTCTCTCTCTCTCTCTCTCTCTCTCTCTCTCTCTAGAACTCGAGCGCTCTCACTCTTGCTCCCGCTCGCGTACTCTCGCAGTGGGTACTATTTATAGAAGTTTGTGGCGGGAGAATGTCATTGGGATAAAATGTACAAAGAGCCCTGAACTTTTTAGCTTTTTTTTTTTATAAACAAGAGCCTAATGTTAGGGACTTTGAAAATTTCAGTCTAAATTTCTAGCCCAAACTGAAGTGGGCTTGTCAAGGTGGCCCAACTTCAACATCATTTGTGGAAAGTGAAGAGACATTGTGGAAGGTGAAAAGACTTGCAACCTCCATCATCAATACCACAACCACCATTAATGCCAAGGGATGCCAAGAGTCATGCCAACCCACAAGGTTGTAAATATATGCTTAGTGGGTATTTAATGTAGGCTTAGTGGGTGAGTTGTACATAAGCCTATAAATAGGGGAGTTGGCTAAGGCCAATTCAACAAGAGAGAGTTGTATCTTGTAGTGTTATTTTCTAAGTAAATAGAGTATATAGTTTTTTTCTGCGGAATCACTACTCCTTTCTCTTTTCTCTACTTTTGCATTTAGTCGTAGGGCGCGAAGGTCCGGGCTAGCAAACAAAGAGCAAGACTTGCCCTCTTCGAGCAGAAAGGCGGGCGCCGCACAAACTTTTGCTAAGCGAAAAGCTTAAGTTCGTGATAGTTGGTATCAGAGCCGGTTCGAGCTAGGAACCATGTCAGACATCACCAATGTTCCGGCTGAACCTCCAAAGCATCCTAGGCGAGGCAAGAGCAAAGAGCCACGGGCCATCACAAGGGAGGACGCTCCTTTGAAGGACCGTCTCGCGCTATTGAAGGATGTCGTGGCAAAAATAGGTGAACGATATTCTGAGTTGGGCGAAACTTTTGGAATGTTTCTTGATGACTTTCGCAGCATGGAGGAAAGTGTTACTACTGCAATGACAACCTTTCGCTCCGAACTTCAAAAGCTTCAGGAGACCATAACTCGGCGAGATGAAGAGCGAAGTACCTTGATCGAGGATCTTGTTGCTCGGGTCGATGAGGTCGAGGACCTTAAGTCATGGGTGACAATCCTTAAGAAAGCGGTGGGGAGTGGTCCTGAACCTCACAGGGTGTATGCTTTAGGTAGGTGTTCCCGAACCTCAATCTTTTAGGGGAGCGCACGACGAAAAAAAATCAACAACTTCCTATGGCACATGGAGCGCTACATCAAGGCGCTGCGGCTAGACGAAGAGGAGGAAAAAGTCCAGGCCACATCCATGTACCTCGCTGACGATGCGATGCTGTGGTGGCGTCGGCGATCTGCAGAGGCCGAGAAGGGCTAATGCGAATTGAAGACTTGGGATGTGAGGACCTGGATTCCCGCGATGCGATTACTGGTTGACCAGCAGCTTCTGGAAGCCTTGTTGGCGCGTCGGTGGTGTTTGTGCACCAGTTGGACACTAGTGATGGACTCAGAGTGCCTACGGGATCACAAGAGTAGTCGGATGACCCCGTCGGATGCTTAGAAGTGGTTTTGCGCGCAAAGGATATTAAATTTGGGCTCAGTGGGAAGTTTGGACCAAAGAACATTTTTCCGGATGCCTTCGGCAATTTTTAGAGTTGGAATTTGGCAAAACGGACATCGAATTTGGATTCAGCGCGCGAAAACGATGAAATTGGGCTATTTACTTGTCTTTTTCGCCACTAGTTACTGTTCACGCTGGAACAGTAACTCCGGCAGCCGGCGGTCAGCTCCGGCGACGGCGGAGGGCGGCGGCGCGACGGCGGGCAGGCTCGGGAGCGGCGGCGGGTAGGCGCGGGCAGCGCGCAGCACGCGGGCAGGCGCGCGGGCAGGCGCGTGGGCGAGCGGGCAGGTGCCCGGTCCACAGCGCCGACGTGCACCGGAGGCGGGCCACGTGGCATGGCGGGATTGGTTGGCTCAGCGGTCTTGGTCCACGGAATAGATCGCGGGTGTACGGTGGACCGGTGGGTAACACGTGGCGGAGTGTCATTGGCTCGGTGTTGTACGCTGGGTCCACGGAACGGGTGCAAGCCGCCACGGGGCACGTGCATGCACAGTGCGCAGGCGGTGTTGACACGCGCACAGGCACGCGTTGACCTTCGGCCAGGCCACGTGTCGCGAGGGGTGTCGGCCACGTGTCGCACAGGTAGCAGGCGCCCTCGGTGTTGCCTGTGCGGCGGGCTACGTGGAGGCCCAGGGAAGATCCGGGCCTGCACAGTGTTGGGCCGGGCCCAACACTGTAGCAGCCCGGAACTTCCGGGCGCCCGGAAGTGGGGACATGGCCGTCATTTTACGATTTGTTCCTGGAGCCTATATAAAGCAATCCGAGCCTTCTTCTTTCCCCTTTTTCTGCCATTTCCGAGCTGCAAACCAATTTGAGGCCTTCAGCAAAGTTGATCCACATGCAGTGTTGCATCCATCTGCAGAGTTTGAGGATTTTTGGCGGCCCGCATCCCGAGGTTTCCATTTTTACGGCGCGGTGCGACGCTCGTCCATTTGTGTTCCCCTTCGTCCCGTTTTGGTGCACGAGCTCCCCCGGCCTACTCCGACCTCAGTTTCAGGCGATTCTTTCGCCGTTGGATCCGCGACAGACAGAGCTATGATTTTGGTATTTCCTTCTTCCTCTAGTTCCACACTTTTCGAGGAGTTTTTCCATACTTACTGGAACCCCTTTTTCTGTGAGGAATTCTGGACAGCGACACCTTGCCGAATTTTTATCTCCGCAACCGGGCATCGGATAGAGACGTGCCTGTACACTTTTTTCATATACTCGACGCAAGGATTATCGTCGTATTTTTACTGGATTTTTCTGAGGCTTTCCCAGAGGTAGATTTTTCTCCTTTATCTGTACAAGGAAATACAGACGTATGGTTGTGTGTTTGTGAGCGCCCTATGTTGCGGAATTTGTAACTCGGCCTACGGGGCTCAGAATTTGACGTGCAGGTACTCGTTTCGAAGGTATCGACGCAGGGAACGCGACAGTATTTTTGTTGGATTTTTTCGAGTCCGTTCTGCAGGTGGAAATTTCACATCTTTGAGGCTGTTTTCGCAGATTAGATATCACTGGGAATGTTTTTGGATTAAATGTAACGTTGGACCTTATTGTTGTTCCCAGGAGGGTTCGCGAGTGTTTCTGAACCTGTTGTGTGATGACCTGGATTTCTGCAGAGTTGTGGTGGAGTTATTGGTGGCTTCTGGGAGCCTGTTTTGTGTGTTGGAGGTGTTTGTGCACAAATTGGACATAAGTGGCGGACTTCGGGCTTAAATCGATCACGTGGGTGATCAGTGGACTCCGTCGGATCTTCTAAAGTGGTTTCGCGCGAAATGAATATTAAAATTGGGCTCAGCGCGAAGTTTGGACAAAAGAACGTCTTTCCGGGTGCCTTTGGCAATTTTTAGAGTTGGAATTTGGCAAAACGGACGTCAAATTCGGATTCAGCGCGCGAAAACGGTTAAAATGGACTACCTACTTGACATTTTGCGCAACCGGTTACTATTCATGCCGGAACAGTGATTCCGGCCGCCGGCGGCGAGCGGCGGCGGCGGCGGGCAGCGGCGGAGCGCGGCGGATGGGCTCGGGCAGGCGGCGGAGCGGCCGTGGGCAGCGCGCGGGCGCGGGCAGGTGCGCAGGTGCGCGGGCAGGTGCGCGGTCCACGGGCCGGCTTGCGCCGGAGACGGGACACGTGGCGGCACGCGGTTGGGCCGGTGCAAGGCGCGCGGCGCACGGGAGGTGCGCGGGCACGCGGGCAGCCGGGCAGGCGCGGAGGGGGCGCGGTGCACGGTGGACCGGGCGCGCCATGTGGCGGCCCCGGGTTGGCTGGTCCATGTGCGCGTGGCGCACGCAGCACCACGCGGCGGCGGCCGTACGCGCACATGGGCGCACATGGGGGCACGTGGCGGCGGCGGCGCCGACAGCCGTGTCGGGCGGGGCCACGTGTCGCCACGCGATTGGCGGGCGTACCCACCGTGCCACCAATCACGGGGGACACGTGGCGCATTCTCGTTGGGGCGCACGGCTGCCGCCTGTTGGGGCGACACGTGCGTGGCCCTAGGCCGGGTCGGACGCGGCTAGATCCCGTGTGCGGGCCGGGCTGGGCCGGGCCGCACTGTGCGCGCCCGGAAATCCTTGGGCCGGGCCGCACTGTTCACGCCCGAAAGTGGGCCGGGGGCACTGTTCACGCCCGAAAGTTGGGACACAGAGGAAATTTTCCCAAAAGATTTTTGGGCCTATATAAAGGCCTCCCCTCCCTCTTTTTCTCTATTTTTCGAGAGCTAGAGAGAGAAAGAGAGAAAGTGCACTATAGCAAAATTGTTCCTCACTATATTTTCTACCTCGTGGTACGTTCCCAGATTTTCTGGAAGTTCGACAGCGGCGATCCGGATTTTACAGTGTGCCTCGTTTTTCCCCAAACTTGGCCCGTTATCGTCGCATTCAGTCCGAGGAGTCCCCTCCGCAGTACAGGAGTCCTTTTTCGACGATTTCTTCCCGTGTGTTCCTAGAGGTAGGGCTTCGTTTTCCGTGTTGATGGTTTCTCTGGATTCCGATTCCTTGGCACGATTCCCGAGGTGTTATGACCCCTCTTTTGCGGTTTGGGTTTTTGGACAGCGGCAACTTCGATGATTTGTTTTCTCGGCGTAGGAATATCAGATCGAGGCGATCAAGAGCGATTTTGGGCTACTTTTCGCGAGGAACGCAACCATAATTTTTCTAGATTTTTGAAGCTCAGGACAGAGGTGAAATTCCGCGTTTTGCGTGCTGATTATAAAAACAGCAAAATCTGTTTTGAGACTTGTAGTTTTACACCGTGTACACTTATGTGATGTTGTAGGATACTGTTTCAGCTGACGGTGTGCTTAGAGGACAGCGGGTATTTTCTTGGTTTGTTGTGCACGCTTTTCGAGGTGGGTGGTTGTTGCTTGCCTCTATTTTGACATGCTCACTAGGAATATTAGAGTGATCCCCTTTATTTGGACATCTTGAGTAATCATGATTGGGGTTGGGTTTATGCATGCCTTTGTGGGGATAGGGTTGCTATGATAACGTTTAACCTTGCATGTGGAATGGAATATTTATTCTGGACTATATGATTATCCTGTTAGTGGTACTACGCGAGGGTAGGTGACATGCATAGGTGGATACTGTTAATGATCAATGGCTTACATGATTATTTCCTTGAGAACACTTGCATGCTTGTATGGACATCTAGATAGGCCATCTTTTGTCGCTACACTTTCATGCTGGAACTTGACTTAGGAGAAACCCTGTTTGCTTCTATTCTCCTTATTCTTTAGTCAGGTGGTTATGGTTGCTCGGGTTGAGCAGGGGTTGGGTAGTGTAGCAGGGGCCTGGATTGTGGATTATGGGTTTTGGCGGCAACCGCGGATATTGGGCGGTTGACCGGATGTCGGTTATAGGACGTCGGTGGTAGGACATGGTTTAGCGGGTATTGCGGCGACCGCGGATTTTGGGCGATCGACCGGATGTTCATTTATGCATCGGATTGGGGGATCTGTGTTTCTTTTAGTGGAGGGGTGTGTTCCACTGGGGGCTTTACAGTTGTGATCTAGTCCTGCTTTTGATGTTGATTATACCGGCGCGGTTATTGCCCGGTGGTGCTTTCCTCGAGTGGGTCGCTCCCCTCGAGTTCCCCTCCGGAGGCCGGGGCCAGGCAGTTATGGACAGTTTTGCTATCACATCGGCGCGGCTTACTTGCCCGATGATGAGGACGGTACAGATTGGGTCCATCTGGGATGGTTGGTTACTGTTGCATACGGTTATTCCAGTCTAGAACTGTATCTTAGAGGCATAGTAGCGGTAGTTTCCTTTCTTCAGCAGTCATCATTGCTTACCATACTCCTTTCCTTTTTGCCTCTGGTAGACCTAGTGGGTGTGTCAGAGTTTGAGGTTTTACCCACTAGGGGAGGCTACTGGTTTACTAGTAGTTCTCACCCCCATTCTTCTTTTTCTTTCCTTCTCCTTTGTTTTGCAGAGCCTTCTGCGGGTGCTGTTGGACATACAGCGGCGGGTCGAGGAGAGAGGACGGCAGAGTAGCTAGACAGTGGACCCGACAGTGAGTTAGCTAGACTTGCACCTCTTATGTATCCTATCTCAGACGTTTGTACTTTTGGGGTCTGGCTTTAGCCAGCTGGTTGTATTTTATGGTGAGCTGGGAGAGAGACTTGTACTTTATTCTACTGATACTTGTATTTTTATTTACAGTTCAGTCTGAGATGTAGTATTTTCTGTTCAGCTCTGTTTTATTGCTCTATTTTGGTATCTGATTTATCTGAGCAGGTTACCGACGCTTCGTGTATGCGGAAAATTCCGTGTGCACGGCGGATCTGTAGACGAGCCCGAGTTCTGGTTTACACTCGGGGCGTGACAGATTAAGTTGGTATCAGAGCTTAGGGATAGGTCAGTTGGGACTTAGGAAACCCTAGGCTTTTGGTTAGCCCTAGGATGATAGGGCGTGAGGGACGTGACATTTTGCGAAAGTCGGTGATTTAGTTTTTGGACTCTTCCAGTGAGTGAAGAGGGATCGACATATCCTATTTCTGTGGGACAGTTATGTTGGCTGCAGACAACATAAAGTTACAGAAATAGAGGGATGTCCTTGACTTTCGCTAGATTGGGTCGTGTGTGGTTGTGTGGCTGACTTGTGGTTTCTTGTGGCAGATGCCTCCCCGACGTCGGATTCCTACCCGGGGTGCCCCTACGCCCCCTGTTGAGCCAGGACAGGCTGGACCTTCTGAGATCACTGAGTTGAGGGCCTTGGTGGCCCAATTGGTTGAGAGCAACCGCCGGCAGGAGCAGCGGATTGAGCAGCTACTGGCGCAGAGAGAGGCGCCGCCTCCGACAGTTTTAGACGCCCCGGCATCACCTGTGGTACCACTTGTGCCGACGGCGCCATCATCGAGTAGCGGGGCTCGGGGAGTGGCCCAGCCTTTGACCCTGGCCGAGGAGCAGGATATTGCTGACAAACTTGATAAGTTTTGTCGGCACGGACCGCCTAGATTCTCGGGGCGGGATATGCAGCCGTGGGAGGTTGGGACATGGCTATCAGCAATAGAGAAGATTTTCAGAGATTTCTTCATCGACCCGAGGTACAGAGTTCATATGGCGGTACACTGCCTAGATGGAGATGCAGATACTTGGTGGCGTCGGGTGGAGCCACGGGAGTTTCAGATTTCTCGACAGTTACCCTGGTCTGAATTTCGGCGTATGGTATTGGATACCTATTTTCCGACCAGCGTGAAGAGGAAACTGGAGGATGATTTGAAGAACCTTCAGCAGGGCGACCGGTCAGTTCAGGATTACCATCAGGAGTTCATACGGTTGCTTAACTGCGTGCCCTATGTCGCCCGTGATGGGCCACATCAGGTCGAGTTATTCGAGGCAGGCCTCCGCAGCGAGATTTATACCCTAGTGCATGCACAGCGACTCCAGACTCTTAAGGAGGCCGTCGAGCATGCCGAATGGGTGGAGAGAGGCGACACAGTGGTGGCGAGGCGAGGCGGGATGGTTGCACCGAGTTCCGTTAGGAAACGACCAGTATCCGAGGACGAGGGACAGGCTAGCTCGTGGAGACCACCGCGGCCTCAGTTACTTAGCCGTGGGCGTGCGGAACAGCGAGAGCCTAGTGGATCGCAGAGGCCATCGCAGCAGCAGCCGGAGTCTCAGCATCAGATACAGAGCCAGCAGTCGGCGGGACAGCCACGGCTTCGCGACAGAGACAGATGTATATTCTGTGGAGGATCTCACTTGTCGCACACTTGCGATCAGAGGTGGGGTCGTTGTTATAAATGTGGACAGTCGGGTCACATTCGAGCTTCGTGCCCCCTTTCGACTTCAGCGGCACCCTCATCAGCATCGGCTCCTTTTCCGCCTCAGCAGCAGCTGTCAGCTCAGCGGTCTTATGCTCCAGCGAGCGGATCACCTTCTTTTTATCCTGCGGATCACCGGCCGCCGGCTCAGAGCGGTCGGGTCTACGCTGCTCAGGTGGAGGATTTTACAGCAGCCGACCTTGTGGTGACAGGTATTATTTTATTTATTGACCGGCATTAGGTTCTGCATTGTATTGCACTTGAGCATCCTAGTTATTTGTTAGGAGTGTATTCACTACCTTGCATAGGTTAGGGGGTAGGACGGTTACCTAGTGTACGGGAGGTTCATATTCCCGATCTTTGACGCGTGGGGGTGTGTTGTTGGTCCTGCCCGGTGCAGTTGAGTCCTCGATGGTACCAGTAGACCTGATGGTCTTAACCTAGTTATGGGACTTGGTTTTAGTACTTAGGACGGTTTGGCCGGCTCGGTTTTCTTCTTTTCGCGGCGGTTGATTGTGCCGCGAGGACGGTCCTCCTGGGGAGGGGTTAGGCCAGGTGTAGATGGTGTGCCGTGGTTACTTGGGGGCTATCTTTGCCTCTTTTGTTTCGACTTCGCGTGCGGGACGAGTGTTCCGCCGTGGGTGCGCAGCCTTTTTGGCTAGCGTGGTTGTGGAATACCCCGGGAGCGCGGTGATACTCGGACTGAGCTTTTATGCCTTTGGACTTGGTGGTTAGATTACCGGGGGCCTAGGTGGAGCGGATGTTTTGCCGGTACAGACTACTTGGTAGCTCTAGCAATTAGCCCGCTGTACTCATGTGAGGTGGTGCGGTTTTCTGGAGTGCCCGCCTCTATTTTGTTCTAGTTAGAGGCCCGAGGATTGCATCGCGTCTCTAGAGGAGGTATTAGTCAGCCTTGGGAGCTTGAGGGGCGGATGATCGGATATTTACCCCACTTTATTTGGTCGAGGTGCCGGATTGAGGAATGATTTAGTTTCGAGGACGAAACTTTCTTTTAGTGGGGGAGGATGTGATGACCTGGATTTCTGCAGAGCTGTGGTGGAGTTATTGGTGGCTTCTGGGAGCCTGTTTTGTGTGTTGGAGGTGTTTGTGCACAAATTGGACATAAGTGGCGGACTTCGGGCTTAAATAGATCACGTGGGTGATCGGTGGACTCCGTCGGATCTTTAGAAGTGGTCTCGCGCGAAATGGATATTAAAATTGGGCTCAGCGCGAAGTTTGGACAAAAGAACGTCTTTCCGGGTGCCTTCGGCAATTTTTAGAGTTGGAATTTGGCAAAACGGACGTCAAATTCGGATTCAGCGCGCGAAAACGGTTAAAATGGACTACCTACTTGACATTTTGCGCAACGGTTACTGTTCATGCCGGAACAGTGATTCCGGCCGCCGGCGGCGGCGGCGGCGGCGGCGGGCAGCGGCGGAGCGCGGCGGATGGGCTCGGGCAGGCGGCGGAGCGGCCGCGGGCAGCGCGCGGGCGCGGGCAGGCGCGCAGGTGCGCGGGCAGGTGCGGTCGGGTCCACGGGCCGGCGTGCGCCGGAGACGGGACACGTGGCATTGCGTGGTTGGGTCGGTTCAGGGCGCGGTTCACGGAGTGGTGCGCGGGAGTGCGGCAGGGGTGGCAGGGGGCGCGGTGCCGGTGGACCGGGGCGCGCCACGTGGCGGCCCCGGGTGCTGGTCCAGTGCGCGTGGCGCACGCAGACCCGCGGCGGCGGCCGTACGCGCCATGGGCGCACATGGGGGCACGTGGCGGCGGCGGCGCCGACAGCCGTGTCGGGCGGGGCCACGTGTCGCCACGCGATTGGCGGGCGCACCCACCGCGCCCCAATCACGGGGGACACGTGGCGCATTCCGTTGGGCCGCACGGCTGCCCCTGTTGGGCGGACACGTGGCGGGCCCTGGGCCGGGTCGGACGGGCGGTCGGACGCGGCTAGATCCCGTGTGCGGGCCGGGCTGGGCCGGGCCGCACTGTGCGCGCCCGAAAATCCTTGGGCCGGGCCGCACTGTTCACGCCCGAAAGTGGGCCGGGGGCACTGTTCACGCCCGAAAGTTGGGACACAAAGGGAATTTTCCCAAAAGATTTTTGGGCCTATATAAAGGCCTCCCCTCCCTTCTTTTTCTCTGTTTTCCGAGAGCTAGAGAGAGAAAGAGAGAAAGTGCACTATAGCAAAGTTGTTCCTCACTATATTTTCTACCTCGTGGTACGTTCCCAGATTTTCTGGAAGTTCGACAGCGGCGATCCGGATTTTACAGTGTGCCTCGTTTTTCCCCAAACTTGGCCCGTTATCGTCGCATTTCAGTCCGAGGAGTCCCCTGCGCAGTACAGGAGTCCTTTTTCGACGATTTCTTCACCGGTGTGTTCCTGAGAGGTAGGGCTTCGTTTTCCGTGTTGATGGTTTCTCTGGATTCCGATTTCTTGGCACGATTCCCGAGGTGTTATGACCCCTCTTTTGCTGTTTGGGTTTTTGGACAGCGGCAACTTCGATGATTTGTTTCTCGGCGTAGGAATATCAGATCGAGGCGATTCAAGAGTCGATTTTGGGCTACTTTTCGCGAGGAACGCAACCATAATTTTTCTGGGATTTTTGAAGCTCAGGACAGAGGTGAAATTCCTCTTTTTGCGTGCTGATTATAAAAACAGCAAAATCTGTTTTGAGACTTGTAGTTTTTACACCGTGTACACTTATGTGATGTTGTAGGATACTGTTTCAGCTGACGGTGTGCTTAGAGGACAGCGGGTATTTTCTTGGTTTGTTGTGCATGCTTTTCGAGGTGGGTGGTTGTTGCTTGCCTCTATTTTGACATGCTCACTAGGAATATTAGAGTGATCCCCTTATTTGGACATCTTGAGTAATCATGATTGGGGTTGGGTTTATGCATGCCTTTGTGGGGATAGGGTTGCTATGATAACGTTTAACCTTGCATGTGGAATGGAATATTTATTCTGGACTATATGATTATCCTGTTAGTGGTACTACGCGAGGGTAGGTGACATGCATAGGTGGATACTGTTAATGATCAATGGCTTACATGATTATTTCCTTGAGAACACTTGCATGCTTGTATGGACATCTAGATAGGCCATCTTTTGTCGCTACACTTTCATGCTGGAACTTGACTTAGGAGAAACCCTGTTTGCTTCTATTCTCCTTATTCATTAGTCAGGTGGTTATGGTTGCTCGGGTTGAGCAGGGGTTGAGTTAGTGTAGCCGGGGCCTGGATTGTGGATTATGGATTTTGGCGGCAACCGCGGATATTGGGCGGTTGACCGGATGTCAGTTATAGGACGTCGGTGGTAGGACATGGTTTAGCGGGTATCGCGGCGACCGCGGATTTTGGTTGATCGACCGGATGTTCATTTATGCATCGGATTGGGGGATCTGTGTTTCTTTTAGTGGAGGGGTGTGTTCCACTGGGGCTTTACAGTTGTGATCTAGTCCTGCTTTTGATGTTGATTATACCGGCGCGGTTATTGCCCGGTGGTGCTTTCCTCGAGTGGGTCGCTCCCCTCGAGTTCCCCTCCGGAGGCCGGGGTCAGACAGTTATGGACAGTTTTGCTATCACATCGGCGCGGCTTACTTGCCCGATGATGAGGACGGTACAGATTAGGTCCATCTGGGATGGTTGGTTACTGTTGCATACGGTTATTCCAGTCTAGAACTGTATCTTAGAGGCATAGTAGCGGTAGTTTCCTTTCTTCAGCAGTCATCATTGCTTACCATACTCCTTTCCTTTTTGCCTCTGGTAGACCTAGTGGGTGTGTCAGAGTTTGAGGTTTTACCCACTAGGGGAGGCTACTGGTTCACTAGTAGTTCTCACCCCCATTCTTCTTTTTCTTTCCTTCTCCTTTGTTTTGCAGAGCCTTCTGCGGGTGCTGTTGGGCATACAGCGGCGGGTCGAGGAGAGAGGACGGCAGAGTAGCTAGACAGTGGACCCGACAGTGAGTTAGCTAGACTTGCACCTCTTATGTATCCTATCTCAGACGTTTGTACTTTTGGGGTCTAGCTTTAGCCAGCTGGTTGTATTTTATGGTGAGCTGGGAGAGAAACTTGTACCTTATTCTACGGATACTTGTATTTTTATTTACAGTTCAGTCTGAGATGTAGTATTTTCTGTTCAGCTCTGTTTTATTGCTCTATTTTGGTATCTGATTTATCTGAGCAGGTTGCCGACGCTTCGTGTATGCGGAAAATTCCGTGTGCACGGCGGATCTGTAGACGAGCCCGAGTTCTGGTTTACACTCGGGGCGTGACATGTTGGAACTGGAGGAAATTAAAGATGGTGGATTCTGGATGTTTTCAGCTGTTTGGGGCCGAGGCTTTCGCGACTTGTACCGAGGATGCAATTTTGGCAGAATTGGACTGTGAGCGTCTACACACTTCACCGACTTCGGCTTTGCCTGCGGAAAGCGCTTCAGGTGGGTGCTTTGTTTCCAGAACCGGTGGACGGTTCTCTAATTCTGTATGTTAGGATGCATGCATGTTTAGGGTACATGGTTTATGTATGTAAGGTAGGTAAGCTTGGTAATGATAATTGGATAAATGATTGCAAGAATAATATTCATGTTATATATTAAGGACTTGCATGATTTGAGTGCCCATGTTCGAAAATGGTGTAAGCTTACCTAAATTAATGTTACCCTTTAAGATCATGTAACATGCCATATTAGCATATAGCCTTTCATGTGGTTGGTTTATGCATTGGGACAGGATTTTGTAGCTATGTGCGGATTTTCACTCTGAGGAGTTTTATGATCAAGGATTACGATCAGGTGTAGGCATTGATGATTCTGGCATGCGGTTTACTTTCTTCTATCTTTCTTGAGGACAAATGCATGCTTGTATGGACCTGTAGTTAGGCCCCTTTTTATTGCTATACTGTTTGTTGGAACTTGACTTAGGAGAAACCATGCTTTTTCTTTCTCCTTCTTTATTAGTCAGGCAGTCAGTGTTGCTCGGGTTCGAGCAGGGGTCTGGATAGTGTAGTCGGGACTTTGTGACTGGGTCAGGTTGGATTAGTTTGCGGGGCTCTGCGGCGACCGCGGATATTGGGCGGTTGACCGGATCTTTATTTATGCACCAGATTGGATATCTGTTTTCTCTAGTGGACGGAGTTTCCCACTATTTGAGTATTTCGCATCTGATTGAGGACCCAGGGCTTTCTTTAGTGGTTGGGTTTTCCACTTTGATCAGAGTCATGACCTAGTCCTGTTGTTTGTACTTATACTGCTGATATACTTAACTCGTGTGGGTTACTCCCCTCGAGTTCCACTCCGGAGTGTGTATACTTATGACCGTGCCGGTCAGGAGCCGGTCTGTTGCCTAGGGGTAGGACCGTGCCGGTCAGGAAGCCGGTCTGTTCCCCTAGGGTGGACCGTGTCGGTCAGGAAACCGTCTGCATCCCACAGCTGAGTTGCGAGCTTGATAGACAGAGCAGGCAGTACCAGTGTTTACTGGTGGTCGGATTGGGTTTTTGGTACCGGCATTTCCTTTCTGGTTACACTCGTGTCAGGGGGGGGACGAATGGAGTCTAGTAGCTGTGTTTAGACAAGTGCTAGTGTTGTTGGGATCCTTTTTGGGGACTGCGGTCCCGAGGTCCTGGTGAGTCGTGGACTGATGTACGAGAGGCTTGGTGATCTTGAGCTTATCCGTTCTGAGAGTGAGCGTGGATTTTGACTATAGCCTGCATAAGCCACTACTCGATAGCGAGTTAGTCCGTTTGGACGCCCTACGTAATTCCTGCCCGTCAGCGGGAGGTGGTTGTAGGTGGGGCGCAGGTTTGATTGGACCCGATGTGGCAGTCAGCTCGATTGGATCGATTGTGCACTGCATGTGCTAGTGGTTGCATACCATTATTTGGTTCTCCCCTTTTGAGCATTTAGTTAGAGGCATGGTAGCTGTTGAGAGTCTCCAGCTTTCCTATTTCAGTATTTACTGCTTTGGTTATCTTATGCCTCTAGTGGACTTAGTGGGCAGATCGTCGGGCCTGGCGGCGGTACCCACTGAGGACTCCCTTTTTAGGTGTAGTTCTCACACCCGTTGGGGGTTTTTCCCCTCCCCTTCTTCTCTCTTCTTTGTTTTGCAGAGTCTTAGCGGGTATTGCGGATTCTGCGGTTGTTGTTCGAGGCGAGGGAGTCGCGTGCTAGATCCCTACCCGTCGTTGGAGAGTAGCGGTACCCCTTCAGAGGAGATCTTCAGTAGATTAGCTATTTTGTTTTTTCTCTTTTGAGAGACTGATGTAGTGAGGATATGATATGTATTGAGAGCCTGTACACTGATGTATTTATTGGAGATATCTCCCTGTTGAGTTTTGAGCTTTGTATATGAGGATATTGTATCATTATCATTTTTGGGAGATGGACAGTGTTGTATTAATTCCAGTTGTACAGTGGTTGGTTTTTGTTATACAGCAGATTTTATTTCTAGCTCTGATATCTGTTAGCTGTAGTACTTTTCTTGCAGGTAGGACGCTTCGCCTATGCGGGGTTGGGCATAGGTGGCGGATCTGTTGGCGAGCCCGGGTCGCGGTTTCGACCCCGGGGCGTGACATGGGAGGACTTTGTGCGCGAGCTTAAGGCGCAGTTCCATTACCAACATGGCGGAAGAAGATCGTCTATTCTTCTTTCTTGACGGACTCCAACCATGGGCGAACAAAGAACCTGTGGGGCGCAACGTGCAAGCATTCCGTCCCGCAATCGCTTAGCAGAGAAGCTGCCTGAGTATGAGAAGGTGGATCCGTCTCGCGGCAGAAACCCAAAGTGAGCAAGGCTAAGGGTGGGGGAGAACGCCGCGACCCAAAGGAGTACAGGGGTCGCGACAAAGGACCTGCGGCGCCATCCAAAAAGCTTATGTGCTACATTTGTGGCGAAAACCATTGGACGAGAGATTATCCAAAGAAAAAACAGGTAAATATTGTCCAAACTGAGCAGGGTGAGGGCAGCAGCGAACCAACGAAGATGGGCGCTCTTAGGCTCGTCAATGCGGTTCGGGGGGGAAGCAACGCCAAATCCCTCAACAAGGGACTCTTGTACATCGATGTGGTCCTTAACGGCAGACCACACGACGCGAGTCGACACACGGAAGCCACTCATAACTTTGTCGCGGAGGCGGAGGCCAAGCGATTAGACCTTTCCCTCGAGAAGGACACAAGTAAGATCAAGGCCGTCAACTCGTAAGCACAACCCCGTGTTAGGGGTGGCCAAAGCGTGGCAATTGCAGTGAATACCTTGGAAGGGCACTGCAAAACTTCACCACTGCACCTATCGACGACTTCCAAGTCATACTGGGTATGGACTTCTTGGCTCCGTCAAAGGCGGTTCCGATGCCACACCTTGGAGCATTAAGCATCATGGAGGAGACATCCCCGTGCATGGTCCTAGCGAGCCAGGAGAAAACGGTAAACACCCAGACCTTCTTTGCTTTAAAATTGCGAAGGGGTGTGAACCGTAGTGAGATGACTTACCTTGCGGCAATCCGCGAGGTGAGGGATGAGGGCCTCGAGGAGGAGGACCTTTCGACGGAGATTGCGACAGTTTTGGCAGAATTCCAGGACGTCATGCCCAAGGAATTGCCAAAGCAATTTCCACCTAGGCGGGAGGTGGATCATGCTATCGAGCTCGAGCCAGGAGCCAAACCGCAAGCAAAAGCGCCATATCGAATGGCCCTACCAGAGCTCGAGGAGTTGCAAAAGCAATTGAAGAAACTCCTCGATGCAGGCTTTGTTCGATCGTCAAAAGCACCGTATGGAGCACCAGTTTTGTTCCAGCGGAAGAGCGATGGAAGCCTGTTGCTTTGTATATGTCACGCCCCGGGTGTAAACCAGAACCCGGGCCCGTCCACAGATCCGCCGTGCATGCGGTGTTTCCCACACACACGAAGCGTCGGTAACCTGCTCAGATAAGAAATAATAATAAAAGAGCATAATAATCAGAGCTAAACTAAAACTACTGTATCTCAGACAGGTGCTGGAAGTAAAAGGTACAACAGTAAAATAAAATACAGATGTCTCTCCCAGCTCACTACTAAAATACAAACAGCTGGCAGAAGCCAGTCCCCAAAAAGAAATACAAGAAAACTGTCTGAGAAGTTCTGGTACCCAAAAATCTCCAGCTACGACCCTCGGTGGCTCTCTATCTAGTCCGCAATCCGCTTACCTCGATCAGTTGCTGACGGCCCAGCAACTCCCACTGAGGACTCTGCAAAACAAGGGGAAAGAAAGAAACAAGAAAGATAATGGGGGTAAGTACTACTATAACAGTAGCCTCCCCTAGTGGGTAAAGCCTCAGCTCAGATACGCCCACCAGGTGATCAGAGGCAAAAAGGGGAAAGAAGAAGAAAGGGGATGCAGATAAATAAAGCAACTGATAAAGTGCTATCCCTAATATGCCTCTACATGACCAACCAATAAGGATGGAGAAAGTGATGCATCAGAATCAAGAAGCCTGTCATAATGACCCAATCTGACAGCCAGTGAACACTGGCACTGCCTGCTCTGCTGTCGAACTCAAGAAACCAGCATGGTGCCCGGCGCTCTGCACCGTGGAAAGCCTACTCCGGAGTGGCACTCGAGGGGAGCGACCCACACGAGTAAAGTATCACTGTATCAAGTATCACTGTATCAAGTATCACTGTATCAAGTATCACTGTAACCACTGTCTCATAATAGCAGGACTGGATCGAGACTCAAGGAAGTGGGAAAAACCCTCCACTAAAGATAGCCCGATCCCCAAAACACCCAATCTGATGCAATAGTAACAACCCGGTCAACCACCCAAGATCCGTGGTCGCCGCAACACCCTGTCATAAACCCCACCTGTCCCAAACCCCAATACCTGACTACACTGTCCAATACCCGCTCGAACCTGAGCGATTAAGCCGCAAGTCAACAATAAAGAGAAGAAAAGAAAAAGCATGGTTTCTCCTAAGTCAAGTCCCAAAATAGTGTAGCAGTAAAAGATGACATAATTATGTGACCAATTTAATCATGCATTGTTCCAATATTTTGTCCAATTTCCAAGTATAACAGTTTAGAGTGACATAAGCTAGGGTGACCGTCTCATATGAACAAACATCAGTTTTGCAGTCCTCAATTTCTATTTGTCTCCAAGCATACAGTCCAGAATCAATAAGCGATTAAATCAAGTGATTATTCTAACAATAATTTATCAGGGATCCAATAACCAATAATTAATTTCCTAGAGCATGCAAGTCTACCAATCAACACATTTAGCATCGTCAAATCATGGGTACTCTGATATTCCTAGTGGGCATACCAAAGAGAGGAGTACAACAACCACCCACCTGAAGCGCAACTGTCCAAGTCCGTACAGCTAGAAAATACCAAAACTCCAAATCCTTGCTCCCACAATTTCAGCACACCCGAAATATTCCTGGTACAGTACAAAGCTCACTAATTACACTTAGGCTCCCAATTATAGCACTAATAATCACATACAACCTCGAATTCCAAACTGTTAAATTATCACCTGCAGAAATTGCCCAGAAAATTCCAATAAAAATATCACGGCGATCCTCGCGTCGATAGCTTCGAACGGTACCTTGCACGCCCAAATCCGAGTTCTGTACATCAAGATAAAAATTCGGCAAGGGGGCACACTCATACAAAAATCTGTATTAAGGACTGATTACTGTTCACTGAGAAAACAGTAATTTTCACCTCGAAATAAAATTCACAAAAATCCAATAAAAATACGAGCGCGTTCCTTGCGATCCGTAGATGAAAAAGTTGTATAAGCTCGTTTCCGTCTGACGCTCGTGCGCAAAGATATGGCCGAAATACTCCGCTGCTGTCAAGGAAATCCACACAGAAAAAGGGGTCACTGTTTGCCTCGGGATCCGTGCCAAAACCTCGAAACGGGAAAGCGCGACCAAAACGAAAGATGAAGTCCTACCTCTTAGGAGTCTACTGGTGCAAGAATCACAGGAAAATGATGTCGGGGTAGCCCAGGGGAGCAAAAATACTATCGCTGCGCCGAAGAAGAACACTAGGAAGCAACGTCGCGCCGCACCGTAAAATGGGGAACCTCGGGATTCGTGCCTCCAAAACTCTTGAAACTTGGCAGGGAGATCAAGGACTTAGAGATGAAAAACTTTGCTTAAGGGTGCTCGGGCTGAAGGTGAATGGGTTGGGAGAAAAGAAGGGAAGAGGAGCTCGGGTTGGGTATTTATAGGCTGAGAAAAAAATTCAAAAATTCCCACCATGTCCTAAGTTCCGGGCGCCCGAAAATTTCGGGCGCACACAGTGCGGCCCGGCCCACGATTTCCGGGCGCGCACAGTGCGGCCCGGTCCACCACACGGCCCAGCCCACACACAGCCGAGCCCCGCTGCACCCGGAGCACCTGCGCCCGCAATGGCGACGCGCCACGTGTCCCGGCAACCCGTGCACCGCGCACGTCGCGCCGTGGACCGCGCACGTCGCGGCTGACCCGGCCGTACGGCCACCTGCCCCGCGTACGGCCACCTGCCCCGGTCAACTGCTCCACCGTTGCGTGGACCGGGAGCACAACACCGCACCAACCACCTCGCCACGTGTCCACCCGGTCTACCGTGCACCCGGGCCAAACTCCGTGGACCGCGTCTGCTGCGCCGGCCAACCGGAAGGCGCCACGTGGCACCGCCCTGGTGCACGACCTCCGCGGTGGACCGCGCGCCTGCCCGCGCCCTCGCCTGCCCGCGCCCTGCCCGCGCCGCGCGCGCGCCGCCTGCCGCCTGCCCGAGGCCGCGCCGCCGCCCGCCGGCGCTGCCCGCCGCCGCCGGCGATCGCCGGCGACACTGTTCCGGCGTGAACAGTACCCGCAAGCTCAAAATCAACAAGTAAATAGCCCATCTTGACCGTTTTCGCGCGCTGATTCCAAAAACGAGGTCCGTTTTGCCAAATTCCGCCTCCAAAATTTGCCGGAGGCTCCCGCAAGCGCCAAAAACTGCCAAAACTTCCGGGAGTCCGCTTTTGGACATCCGGACTCAGAATTGGGCAAACAAAAAGCCATTCTCAAGCGTTTTTCCGCGCTGAATCCAAATCCATCCTCCGTTTGGCCTAAATCCTTTTCTAAAATTCGGCAAAAGCAGCCGAAGGCCAAAACAGCTAACCAAAGCTCACAGGGTCCATCTGTGGCATCCCTTTGATGCACTATGGGCCAGATACACCATCAACAGGTGTTTAAACAGTGGATTCACGGGAAAAAGCTGCATGGGGTTCAGGGTCCTACATCCTCCCCCACTAAAAAAAAGTTTCGTCCCCGAAACAAGGATAAACAAAGCAGACGTACCTCAAACTGAAGCCTCGAACAAGAAGGGGTAGGCATCTCTCATCTCTGTCTCCAGCTCCCATGTAGCCTCTCGCTCCTCATGATTGCTCCACAGGATCTTCACATATGGAATGGCCCGATTGCGCAATTCCCTCACCTCACGAGCAAGAATCCGCAACGGGCGCTCCTCGTAGACCAAGTCCTCGCCGATCTCCAACGAAGTGAAGTCAATCACGTGCGACGGGTCAAAAACATATCTCCTCAGAGCTGAGACGTGGAAGACATCATGAACTCCGGCCAGGCGCGGGGGTAAGGCAACTCTGTATGCCACAGGACCAACTCTGTCAAGTACCTCAAAGGGTCCAATAAAGCGGGGACTGAGCTTTCCCCGCACTCCAAATCTCCGGACCCCTTTCGAGGGCGAGACCTTCAAGAAGACATGATCACCAACCTGAAACTCCAGGTCTCGCCGTCGAGTATCTGCGTAGCTCCTCTGACGACTCTGGGCTGTCTCAAGATGCCGGCGAATAATCCTGACTTTTTCCTCTGCCTCCAAAAGTAACTCCGGTCCCAAAGTCCTCCTCTCACCCACGTCACTCCAATATAAGGGAGACCGACACTTGCGTCCATACAACGCTTCAAACGGAGCCATCTGGATGCTCGCCTGATAGCTGTTGTTGTACGCGAACTCAACCAAAGATAAGTGCCGGTACCACCCTCCTCCAAAATCCATAACGCACGCTCTCAGCATATCCTCGAGGGTCTGTATGGTGCGCTCTGACTGTCCATCGGTCTGTGGGTGGAAAGCGGTGCTAAACCTGAGCTGAGTCCCCAATGCAGAATGCAAACTCCCCCAAAAGCGTGACACGAATCTCGGGTCTCGATCTGACACAATCGAAGCAGGTATGCCGTGAAGCCTCACTATCTCATCCATATATAACTGTGCCAAATGCTCCAGTGACCAAGTCATCTGAACCGGTAAGAAGTGCGCCGACTTGGTGAGTCTGTCAACAATAACCCAGATCGCATCTGCCCCGCTCTGCGCCCTCGGCAATCCAGTGACGAAATCCATAGTGACGTGGTCCCATTTCCACTCGGGAATTGGAAGACTCTGCAACTTGCCAGCAGGAACGCGATGCTCTGCTTTCACTTGCTGGCAAGTTAAACAGTGAGCTACGAATCTCCCAATGTCCCGCTTCATTCCGGGCCACCAAAACTGTGCCTTGAGGTCCTTATACATCTTAGTACCTCCAGGGTGGACGGTATAAGGTGTATAATGGGCCTCCCTCAAAATCTGATCTCTAATCTCCTGATCCATAGGCACACACACTCGGTCCCTGTACCGCAGTACTCCCGAGCTATCCACAGAAAAATCCCCTGTCTGATCCGCCTGAAGCTGCGTCCTGATCCTCGTCAAGTGGGGGTCCTCACTCTGAGTGTCCCTGATCCTCTCCAACAGAGTGGGCTGCAAGACCATAGACATGAGTCTAGCAGAGACCCCAGGGGATACTACCTCCAGCTGTAATCGCCTCATCTGCTCGACCAACGGCGCCTGCTGCGAGATCAATAAGCTCAGACTCGTCCTCCTGCTCAAAGCATCCGCCACAACATTGGCCTTGCCGGGGTGATAAAGGATACTCAGATCATAATCCTTTAGCAGCTCCAACCACCGGCGTTGCCTCAAATTCAGCTCCTTTTGGGTGAACAGATACTTCAAGCTCTTGTGATCAGTATATATCTCGCAATGCTCACCATACAAGTAATGCCGCCACAGCTTCAGAGCAAACACCACCGCTGCCAACTCCAGATCATGAGTAGGGTAATTTTTCTCATAGTCCTTCAATTGCCGCGAAGCATAGGCAATCACCCTACCCTGCTGCATCAACACACACCCCAGACCACTATGTGAGGCATCACTGTAAATCACAAATCCTTCCCCCATAACTGGGAGGGCAAGGATTGGAGCGGTCATCAATCTCTGCTTCAGCTCCTCAAAACAGCTCTGGCAAGTCTCGCTCCAAACAAACTTAACCCCTTTCCTGGTCAGACGAGTGAGGGGAGAGGAAAGCTTCGCAAAGCCTTCCACAAAACGCCGATAGTAGCCCGCCAAACCAAGAAAGCTCCGCACCTCGGTGATAGTCGTCGGCCTCGGCCAATCTCGAATAGCATCCACCTTGGCCGGATCCACCGCCACTCCAGCAGCTGAAACAACATGACCCAGAAAGGCAACCTCCCGGAGCCAAAACTCGCACTTTTTGAACTTAGCATACAGCTTCTTCTCTCGCAGAAGCTGTAGCACGGTCCTCAAGTGCTCCTCGTGCTCCAGATCACTCCGGGAGTAGATCAGAATATCATCTATAAACACCACCACAAACCGGTCCAAAAACGGCTGAAAAATCCTGTTCATCAAGTCCATGAATGCGGCAGGGGCATTTGTCAACCCAAAAGGCATCACAGTAAACTCATAATGCCCGTACCGCGATCTGAAAGCCGTCTTGGAGATGTCCTCGGCCCTCACCCTCAGCTGGTGGTAACCGGACTGCAGATCAATCTTCGAGAACACCGATGCTCCCTGCAACTGATCAAACAAATCATCAATCCGGGGGAGGGGATACTTGTTCCGGATGGTCACTTTGTTCAATTCCCTATAATCCACACACAACCGCAGTGACCCATCCTTCTTCTTCACAAACAACACAGGCGCTCCCCACGGAGAAACACTGGGTCTGATGAAGCCCCTATCCAAAAGATCCTGAAGCTGGGCTTTCAACTCCCTCAACTCAGCTGGCGCCATCCTATAGGGTGCCTTTGAGATTGGTGCAGTCCCAGGAACTACATCAATCACAAACTCAATCTCCCTCTCCGGCGGCATCGTCGTCAACTCAGGGGGAAACACATCTGGGAACTCGCGGACAATAGGGATATCCTCGAGTCCCAGTGCCGCCGTAGGCACCTCCACCACAGTGGCCAAAAAGGCAGTGCAACCCCTACTCATCATCCTCCTAGCTCTGGCCGAGGAAATGGTCGCTGCGAACAGCGTGCTCTGGCAGCCTCTGAAGATGAACTCCTCCTGTCCTGGCTCGCGAAGAGTCACCGTCCTCTCTCTGCAGTCGATAGTGGCGGAATACCGTGACAGCCAATCCATCCCTAGCACCAAGTCAAAATCCTGGAGCTGCTGCAAAACAAGCAAGTCTGCAGGCAAAATCCAAGGCCCCAACTGCACTGGGCAAGCCACACAACGCTCCTCGACATGCAAAATATGATCAGGAATCCGCACCTCTAATGCATGCAAGGATGCACATTCTACTAAAAGGAAGGAAAAGAAAAGCTCCAATAAAATAAGATATGAATCCTACCACCGGAAGTAAAACATACCTGCCGGCAACCCGGTCAGCGATAGCAGGATCCTCCATCTGTGCTAAGCAATCATGGCCGCTCGAGCAAAGGCTGTCTCTCACCAGATAAGCGGGGTGGCGAAGATGGTCTACCTGAAGATCTCTCTCGGTGAAGTTCCCGGTCGTGGCTGGGAAAAAGTAGGAACAGTTGCCGAAGCTGGGTGCTGCTGCTGTCCTTGCTGGGGCACTGTGGCTCGAATGTGCCCAGGCTGTCCACACTCTGGGGCAACGACCCCACCTCGAGTCACATTTATCTGACGGGTGCTGCCCCCTGCAGAAAACACACCTTCCTGTCGTCTGGCCCGCCTCGGCTGCCACCCCTGCTGCTGCTGATGCTGCTGTCGTGGCCACTGAAATCTCTGCTGGGATGTGGTAGGGGCCAACGCCGAAGAAGGTACTACAAAGGTCGGAAGGGGGCATGTAGCTCGGATGTGACCAGGCTTCTTCCACACTGGTAGAAAAATAGGTGTCCAACACCATCCGCTCTCCTCCCAAGGTACCGTGCCGGAACTCCAGTGGCTGCCACCAAAAATGCATCTCCGTCCAAACAGTGCACCGCCATGTGCACTCGATACTGGGTCGATGACCGTCTCTCGAGAACCAGCCTGTCCATCAACATCCCGGGGCTGGGCGTTTCCCCTCTAAACGCCGCTCTGAAGCCCTAGCTCCTCCTCCGCAGTCAAAGAGAATCACCCCTTTGCGCCAACAGCTGCTCCAAGCGCTGGTCCTGACGAAAGCTCCTTGCCACCAAATGGTCACTCTGCCCGCAGCTCCCTCCGCCAACTGGGCCACCAAGGCCCTCAACTCAGGGGGGGTGGGGTACCCTCGGGGGAAAACGACGTCGGGGAGGCATCCTGCCACAAGAAACCAAAATCAGCAACAAAACCCCACACGACCCAATCTGGCGAAAGTCAAAGACATCCCCCTATTTCTGTAACCTTATGTTGTCTGCAGCCAACATAATGGTTCAACAGAAATAGACTATGTCGATCACTCTTCACTCACAGGAAGAGTTAACTATAAAAATCACCGACTTTCGCAAAATGTCACGCCACTCACGCCCTATCATCCTAGGGTCTGTCCAAAAGCCTAGGGTTTCCTAAGTCCCAACTGACCTATCCCTAAGCTCTGATACCAACTTAATCTGTCACGCCCCGGGTGTAAACCAGAACCCGGGCCCGTCCACAGATCCGCCGTGCATGCGGTATTTCCCACATACACGAAGCGTCGGTAACCTGCTCAGATAAGAAATAATAATAAAAGAGCATAATAATCAGAGCTAAACTAAAACTACTGTATCTCAGACAGATGCTGGAAGTAAAAGGTACAACAGTAAAATAAAATACAGATGTCTCTCCCAGCTCACCACTATAATACAAACAGCTGGCAGAAGCCAGTCCCCAAAAAGAAATACAAAAAACTGTCTGAGAAGTCCTGGTACCCAAAAATCTCCAGCTACGACCCTCGGTGGCTCTCTATCTAGTCCGCAATCCGCTTACCTCGATCAGTTGCTGACGGCCCAGCAACTCCCACTGAGGACTCTGCAAAACAAGGGGAAAGAAAGAAACAAGAAAAACAATGGGGGTAAGTACTACTATAAACAGTAGCCTCCCCTAGTGGGTAAAGCCTCAGCTCAGATATGCCCACCAGGTGATCAGAGGCAAAAAGGGAAAGAAAAGAAAGGGGATGCAGATAAATGAAAGCAACTGATAAAGTGCTATCCCTAATATGCCTCTACATGACCAACCAATAAGGATGGAGAAAGTGATGCATCAGAATCAAGAAGCCTGTCATAATGACCCAATCTGACAGCCAGTGAACACTGGCACTGCCTGCTCTGCTGTCGAACTCAAGAAACCAGCATGGTGCCCGGCGCTCTGCACCGTGGAAAGCCTACTCCGGAGTGGCACTCGAGGGGAGCGACCCACACGAGTAAAGTATCACTGTATCAAGTATCACTGTATCAAGTATCACTGTATCAAGTATCACTGTAACCACTGTCGCATAATAGCAGGACTGGATCGAGACTCAAGAAAGTGGGAAAAACCCTCCACTAAAGAAAGCCCGATCCCCAAAACACCCAATCTGATGCAATAGTAACAACCCGGTCAACCACCCAAGATCCGTGGTCGCCGCAACACCCTGTCATAAACCCAACCTGTCCCAAATCCCCAATACCTGACTACACTGTCCAACATACGCTCGAACCTGAGCGACTAAGCCGCAAGTGTCAACAATAGAAGAAGAAAAGAGCAAAAGCATGGTTTCTCCTAAGTCAAGTCCCAAAATAGTGTAGCAGTAAAAGATGACATAATTATGTGACCAATTTAATCATGCATTGTTCCAATATTTTGTCCAATTTCCAAGAATAAACAGTTTAGAGTGACATAAGCTAGGGTGACAGTCTCATATGAAAAACATCAGTTTTGCAGTCCTCAATTCCTATTTGTCTCCAAGCATACAGTCCAGAATAATTAAGCGATTAAATCAAGTGATCATTCTAACAATAATTTATCAGGGATCCAATAACCAATAATTAATTTCCTAGAGCATGCAAGTCTACCAATCAACACATTTAGCATCGTCAAATCATGGGTACTCTGATATTCCTAGTGGGCATAACAAAGGAGAGGAGTACAACAACCACCCACCTGAAGTGCAACTGTCCAAGTCCGTACAGCTAGAAAATACCAAAACTCCAAATCCTTGCTCCCACAATTTCAGCACACCCGAAATATTCCTGGTACAGTACAAAGCTCACTAATTACACTTAGGCTCCCAATTATAGCACTAATAATCACATACAACCTCGAATTCTGAACTGTTAAATTATCACCTGCAGAAATTGCCCAGAAAATTCCAATAAAAATATCACGGCGATCCTCGCGTCGATAGCTTCGAAACGGTACCTTGCACGCCCAAATCCGAGTTCTGTACATCAAGATAAAAATTCGGCAAGGGGGCACACTCATACAAAAATCTGTATTAAGGACTGATTACTGTTCACTGAGAAAACAGTAATTTTCACCTCGAAATAAAATTCACAAAAATCCAATAAAAATACGAGCGCGTTCCTTGCGATCCGTAGATGAAAAAGTTGTATAAGCTCGTTTCCGTCTGACGCTCGTGCGCAAAGATATGGCCGAAATACTCCGCTGCTGTCAAGGAAATCCACACAGAAAAAGGGGTCACTGTTTGCCTCGGGATCCGTGCCAAAACCTCGAAACGGGAAAGCGCGACCAAAACGAAAGATGAAGTCCTACCTCTTAGGAGTCTACTGGTGCAAGAATCACAGGAAAATGATGTCGGGGTAGCCCAGGGGAGCAAAAATACTATCGCTGCGCCGAAGAAGAACACTAGAAAGCAACGTCGCGCCGCACCGTAAAATGGGGAACCTCGGGATTCGTGCCTCCAAAACTCTTGAAACTTGGCAGGGAGATCAAGCACAAAGAGATGAAAAACTTTGCTTAAGGGTGCTCGGGCTGAAGGTGAATGGGTTGGGAGAAAAGAAGGGAAGAGTGGAGCTCGGGTTGGGTGGTTTATATAGGCTGAGAAAACAAATCAAAAAATTCCCACCATGTCCCAACTTTCGGGCGCCCGAAATATTTCGGGCGCACACAGTGCGGCCCGGCCCACGATTTCCGGGCGCGCACAGTGCGGCCCGGTCCACCACACGGCCCAGCCCACACACAGCCGAGCCCCGCTGCACCCGGAGCACCTGCGCCAACCAATGGCGACGCGCCACGTGTCCCGGCAACCCGTGCACCGCGCACGTCGCGCCGTGGACCGCGCACGTCGCGGCTGACCCGGGCCGTACGGCCACCTGCCCCGCCGTACGGCCACCTGCCCCGGTCGGCACCTGCTCAACTGCCCCACCGGTTGCGTGGACCGGGAGCACAGAACCGCACCAACCACCTCGCCACGTGTCCACCCGGTCTACCGTGCACCCGGGCCCAAACTCCGTGGACCGCGTCTGCTGCGCCGGCCAACCGGAAGGCGCCACGTGGCACCGCCCTGGTGCACGACCTCCGCGGTGGACCGCGCGCCTGCCCGCGCGCCCGGGCGCCTGCCCGCGCCCTGCCCGCGCCGCGCGCCGCCGCCTGCCGCCTGCCCGAGGCCGCGCCGCCGCCCGCCGCGCGCCGCGCCGCCGCCGGCGATCGCCGGCGACACTGTTCCGGCGTGAACAGTACCCGCAAGCTCAAAATCAACAAGTAAATAGCCCATCTTGACCGTTTTCGCGCGCTGATTCCAAAAACGAGGTCCGTTTTGCCAAATTCCGCCTCCAAAATTTGCCGGAGGCTCCCGCAAGCGCCAAAAACTGCCAAAACTTCCGGGAGTCCGCTTTTGTACATCCGGACTCAGAATTGGGCAAACAAAAAGCCATTCTCAAGCGTTTTTCCGCGCTGAATCCAAATCCATCCTCCGTTTGGCCTAAATCCTTTTCTAAAATTCGGCAAAAGCAGCCGAAGGCCAAAACAGCTAACCAAAGCTCGCAGGGTCCATCTGTGGCATCCCTTTGACGCACTATGGGCCAGATACACCATCAACAGGTGTTTAAATAGTGGATTCACGGAAAAAAACTGCATGGGGGTTCAGGGTCCTACAGTATAGACTACAGAGCGCTCAACAAGGTAACTATAAAAAACAAGTACCCTATCCCTTTGGTTGCAGATCTCTTCGATCAATTGGGCGAAGCAAAATTCTTCACCAAACTTGATCTTCGCTCCGGGTACTACCAAGTGCGGATTGCAGAAGGAGATTAGGAAAAGACCACGTGCGTGACAAGGTACGGGTCCTATAAGTTCCTTATCATGCCGTTCGGCTTGACGAATGCGCCAGCGACCTTCTGCACCCTCACGAACAAGCTGTTCCATCCCTATCTCGATCGCTTTGTGGTCGTGTACCTCGACGACATCGTGATATACATCAACACCTTGGAGGAGCACATCGAACATTTACGAACCGTCTTCCAAGTGTTGCGGGAGAACCAGTTGTTCGTCAAGAAGGAGAAATGTAGCTTCGCGAAGGAAGAGGTACACTTCCTTGGCCACTGAATAGGACAGGGACAACTCCGCATTGATCAACAGAAAGTGCGAGCCATTTTTCGAATGGGAGACCCCAACAACCATACTTGAGTTGCGGTGGTCATTCCTTGGGCTCATCAACTACTATCGGCGTTTTATTGCAGGCTACTCTGCGAGAGCAGCCCCCCTAACGGATCTCTTGAAGAAGAACCACTCGTGAGATTGGACCCCTCAATGCGTGGAGGCATTCGAGGACCTAAGGCGGGTGGTGACAGAGGATCCGGTGCTGCGACTACCTGACTGCAGTCGCACCTTTGAGGTACACACCGATGCCTCAGATTTTGCCATTAGCGGTGTTCTCGTGCAGGATAGACACTCCATTGCATATGAGAGTCGCAAACTCAATGACACCGAGCGGCGGTACACTGTCCAAGAGAAGGAGATGACTGCCGTCGTGCATTGTTTGCGAACCTGGCGGCATTATTTGCTCAGGAGCAAGTTTGTGGTGCGCACCGACAACGTCGCCACAAGCTACTTCCAGTCGCAGAAGAAGCTATCGCCTAAATAGGCAAGGTGGTAGGATTTCTTGGCGGAGTTCGACATGGTGATGCAGTATAAGCCCGGGAAGGAGAATCACGTGGCCGATGCACTCAGCCGCAAGGATGAACTAGCGACTGTGTGGCAACTTCGCGGGACACTCCGCGATCGACTTCGCACAGGAACCAACGAGGACCCTATCGCTCAGAACCTTGTGCAACTTGTCAAGGAGGGCAAAACACGAAGGTTTTGGCTCAGCGATGGGCTACTCCTCACAAAAGGGCGGCAGGTGTTTGTGCCCAAGTGGGGCAACCTTCGCCGCGAGCTCATAAAGGAGTGTCATGACTCTAAGTGGGCAGGTCATCCAGGTCAGAAGCGGACTCTGGCATTGCTCGAGGCCGCTTACTACTGGCCACGAATGCGCGAAGACGTCGAGGCCTACGTGTGAACTTGGTTGGTGTGTCAACAGGACAAGGTTGAACACCAGCGACCTGGCAGTCCTCGAGCCATTGCTTATTCCAAGCCGTCCGTAGGAGAGCATCTCCATGGACTTCATCTCCGCCTTGTCAAAGGTGGGGGAGCATGGGTCCATACTGGTGGTGGTGGATCATTTTTCTAAGTACGGGACCTTCATCGCAGCATCAACCGATTACACGGCTGAAGAAGCAGCACGACTCTTCGTCAGCCATGTCGTCAAACTTTGGGGGATCTCCGAAAGTATTGTGAGCGACCGCGACCCTAGATTCACCAGCAAGTTTTGGACCGAGGTGTTCAAAATCTTGGGCTCTGAGTTGCTCTTTTCCACCAGTTTTCATCCACAGACGGATGGACAAACGGAGTGGGTGAATGCTTTGTTGGAGGAGTACTTGCGGCACTTTGTGAGTGCCAGTCAGAAGGATTGGGTACATCACCTTGATGTTGCCCAGTTTTCCTACAACTTGTGGCGCAGCGACTCTACGGGCTGTAGTCCCTTCGAGCTGGCGATTGGGCGACAACCGCTCGCCCCACACACAGCCGCTGCGGAAGAGCAGTTTCGCAGCCCTGTTGCTATCCAATTTACCTCTAACTTGCAGGAAAGGGGTGAAATTGCAAGGGCGAGCTTGGAGAAAGCAGCTCGGCGAATGAAGAAGTTGGCAGACGAAAAGCGACAACCTCGGGAGTTTGCCGTGGGTGATCAAGTGATGGTCAAATTACTACCGCAGCAGTTCAAGGTCTTGCGCAAGGTGCACAAGGGGCTGATGCGCAAGTATGAAAGCCCATACCCCATCGTCAAACGTGTGGATAAGTCTGCCTACAAACTGCAGCTGCCCGTGAACCTCAAGATCCATCATGTCTTCCATGTCAGCAAGCTGAAACAATACCATGAAGACGCCGAGGATCTAAACTGTGGCGTGTCGCAGCGCGCCCCGGTGACCATGACTACATCCTTTGACAAAGAAGCGGAATCCATCCTGGACACTCGACTGATTCGGCGACACGGAGTACCGCCAAGCCCAGAGTACTTGGTGAAGTGAAAAAATCTCCCTTACGGCGAGGCTACTTGGGAGAAGGGTGACACACTTTGGCAATACCGAGCACTTATCGACGAGTTCCAGAAACAGCGCGCGACGAGGACGCCTGCGCATTAGGTGGGGGAGAGTGTTAGGGACTTAGAAAATTTCAGTCTAAGTTCCTAGCCCAAACCGAAGTGGGCTTGTCAAGGTGGCTCAACTTCAACATCATTTGTAGGAGGTGAGAGATATTGTGGGAGGTGAAGAGACTTGCAACCTCCATCATCAATGCCACCACCACCATTAATGTCAAGGGGATGCCAAGAGTCATGCCAACCCACAAGGTTGTAAATGTAGGCTTAGTGGGTATTTAATGTAGGCTTAGTGGGTGAGTTGTACATAGCCTATAAATAGGGGAGTTGGCTAAGGCCAATTCAACATGAGAGAGTTGTATCTTATAGTGTTATTTTCTAAATAAAGAGAGTACTTAGTTTTTTCTGCGAAACTACTACTGCTTTCTCTTTTTTCTACTTTTGCATTTAGTCGTAGGGCGCGAAGGTCCGGGCTAACAAACAGAGAGCAAGGCTTGCCCTCTTCGAGCAGGAAAGCGGGCGCCGCACGAAATTTTGCTAGGCGAAAATCTTAAGTCCGTGACACTAAGGTAGTGTTTGGTTGGGGATAACCTTGTTCCCACTTTTTTTTTTTTTAATTACAATTTATAAAATTTATAAAATTTTAAATTTTATAAATTTTAAAATTTTTAATTTTAATTTTTAATAAATTTAAAAATTTATATTTTTTTAAAATTTATCAATTTTAAAATTTATACAAATTTTTTATAGAAATTTTTAAATTTATACAAATTTAAGAAAAAAAAATTGCACCATCTTTACAATTTTTCGAGAAAATTAAAATTTAGAGAATTTTTAAATTTTATAACCTTTTAAATTTTTAACTTTAATTTTTAATAAATTTAAAAATTTAAATTTTTTTAAAATTTATTAATTTTAAAATTTTAAAATGTATACAAATTTTTAAATTTTTAACTTTAATTTTTAATACATTTAAAAAATTAAAAACTTTTAAAATTTTTGAATTTTTAAAAATTTATAAATTTTCAAAATTTTAATTTTTTTAATAAATTAATTTTTTTATATACAAAAACTAAATTTAAATAATATAAATTATAATTAAATTTTTTTAAATATATGAATAATTTTTTCAATTAATTTTTTTTTATTCTTCTTATTCCACTTTATCAAACCAAACACAATTCTTCTTATACCTAGTACAACTCTAATACTCATTCAAATATAAAATTACATTAATTCTTGCTTATTCTTGAACTTATATCTATCTTTAAAATAAACCGTTATCGCTTATACCCGAACCAATTTTAGAAATTAGTGATATAAATTTAAAAGTTTTAAATGAGAAACAAAATATATTTGCTTTCAGAAAAAGTAAAATTAAAGTTTTCTTTTAATAAAAATTTATTTTAGATCTACATGATCTTTCTTAGTGCGTCGCTTATATCTAGTATATATATATGATTTATGTCTCTTCTTCTTTCTTTATTATTTTTTTTTTCTTTTCTTTTTCTGCGCTATAATATTTACTGTCTACTCTTATTCAGCTCTTTCTCTTTCTGATATACCACTTACCGAGAAAACAACTAATCACTTTGCTAGCGTTTGGTTAGGGGGATAAGGGGGGAATAACCCCCTTATCCCCAAAAAAATCCCCAAACGCTAATTAGGAAGGGGGGGTTTAATTAAACCCCCCCTTAGCGGATTATCCACGGATAACCCGCTAAGGGGGGGTTTTTGCAATCCCCCCCCCCCCCCCCGGGTATACGCATTATCCCTCCCCAGGCGCGGTGACCGAGGCTTCCTCTTCACTCCTCCATTGTTGCCCTGCTCTCTTCCTCCATCTCCATCTCTGCCGAGCTCCCCTTCTTGCTACCACTTCTTCCCGAGAGGCGGATCACCATCAGCTAGGACTACATTTTTCGAGCACTCCTCTTCTCCCGACCCAACCCTCTTTCTCCTTCTCCGAGCTACTCTGCTTCTTCCTTCCCGGTGCGGCTCGGTACCCGAGGTAGGCAGATCGGACGTCCGCGCGTCCCCGGAACCCCGTCCGCCGCCATCTCGGCAATCGGATCCTTTTATTCTTTCCCCCTTTTGGTCCGATCCGAGCGATTTCCTTCCTCGGCGCGGCACGGTAACCGAGGTACGTAGATCGGACCCCCGCGCCTACCCGGAACACTCTCCGCCTCTATCTAGGCATTCGGATCATCTTCATCTCCCCCCCTCTTGGTCCGATCCGATTGAGGTACTTCCCCATCCCCGTTGTGGCACCCTAACCGGGGAGCTTGCTCGGTGCACCGAGCCATAGTGTGCCTCTCCTTTGCTTCTTCACAGGTTTGAAATACTCCTAAAAAGGTAAATATCATGTGGCATCTTGTTTATTTATAAATGTTGGGTGTTTGAAGAAATTTTGACATATTGTTTGAAGAGAAGTGTGTGCTGGTTGAATAGATTTGCCATGTTGTGAGCTAAATTGTTGCTGCTTGTACTAATTGTCCCATATTTTTAGAGAGAAATGTCTGCTGCTTGTACATATGGTGCCATGTTGTTAGAGATAAATTTGTCATGCTTGAACTAATTTTGCTGTACTATTAGAGACAAATGTGAGATGCTTGAAGTAATTGTGCCATGTTGTTAGAGAGAAATGTGAGCTGCTTGTACTAATTGTGTCATGTTGTTAGAGAAAAATTTGTGATGCTTGTACTAATTGTGCCATCTTGTTTAGATACAAATGTGTAATGATTGAACTAATTGTGCCATGTTGTTAGAGACAAATGGGTGATGTTTGAACTAATTGTGCCATCTTGTTAGAGACAAATGTGTGATGCTTCAACTAATTGTGCCATGTTGTTAGAGAAAAATTAGTGATGCTTGAACTAATTGTACCATCTTGTTTAGATAGAAATGTGTGACGCTTGAACTAATTGTGCCATGTTGTAGGAGATAAATTTGTGATGCTTGAACTTATTATGCCATCTTGTTAGAGACAAATGTGTGATGCTTTAGCTAATTGTGCCATGTTGTAGGAGATAAATTTGTGATGCTTGAACTTATTATGCCATCTTGTTAGAGACAAATGTGTGATGCTTTAGCTAATTGTGCCATGTTGTAGGAGATAAATTGTGATGCTTGAACTTATTATGCCATCTTGTTAGAGACAAATGTGTGATGCTTTACTAATTGTGCCATGTTGTAGGAGATAAATTTGTGATGCTTGAACTTATTATGCCATCTTGTTAGAGACAAATGTGTGATGCTTTAACTAATTGTGCCATGTTGTAGGAGATAAATTTGTGATGCTTGAACTTATTATGCCATCTTGTTAGAGACAAATGTGTGATGCTTGAACTAATTGTGCCATCTTGTTGGAGATAAATTTGTGATGCCCAAACTTATTATGCCATCTTGTTAGAGACAAATGTGTGATGCTTGAACTAATTGTGCCATCTTGTTGGAGATGAATTTGTGATGCCCAAACTTATTATGCCATCTTGTTAGAGACAAATGTGTAATGCTTGAACTAATTGTGCCATGTTGTTTGAGAGAAATGTGTGCTGCTTGTACTAATTGTGCCATCTTGTTTGAGAGAACTGTGTGCTGGTTGAACTAATATTGTCATCTTATTTGAGAGAAATTAGAGCTGGTTGATTTACTAGTGCCCTCTTGTTTGAGAGAAATGTGTGCTGGTTGAACTAATAGTGCCATCTTGGAGTGATAATGTGAGTTGGTTGAACTAATATTGCCATCTTGTTTGAGATAAATGTGTGCTGGTTGCACTCATAATGTGTACTAATTGTGAAATGTTGGCATCTTCTGTGCTGGATGTGTGTATGCTTCCTATCCCCTGTTGCCCTCTTTTGTGATTTTTGTGTGTATGCGCTCAAGGAGCTTTTGTTTAAGATGTGATAAACAAATCGACGATGATGACGGTTGCCATACGTATCTGATGGATGGCATGGATTTACAATCCACTGCAGCCCCATACTATTTGGCAATCAATTGAGTCAAATTTTATTAATAAAAACAAATATGGTGTCGGCTGGTAGGCAGCATACACACAAACAGCATATAAGAAGACAACATGGGTTATAGGCAGCCTACACACAATCAGAGCATATTAAGGCAAAGAGATGGCAATAGAAGTTCAACCATCACCCATTTCTATCAAACAAGATGGCACTATTATTTCAAGCAGCACACATTTATCTCTAACAATATGGCACAATTAGTTCAAGCAACACACATTTCTCTCAAACAATATGACAATATCACTACAACCATCAGTCGGAAAAGTGGGTTTGTCGGATAATTGCTTAAAATATCGACGATGATGACGGTTGCCAGAAGTATCAGATGGATGGCATGGATTTATAATCCACTGCACCCCCATACCCTTTGGCAATCAATTGAGTCAATTAAGTATATAAATATACTAAATTTTTGTAATGGTTCAAATTCCCCGGCAATACCCGTTCAATTAGATAGCTCCGAATATTTTCAACTATGTATTTTTCATCTTGTATGATTGAGAGTGGTACTACTAATTCACTTTATTTTGTACTTAACTTATTGTTATCTTTGTGCCAACCAAACACCTTATTCCAGATGCGTCCATTCAAGAAACAAACAAAGCATCAAGCAAGAAAAAGTGTAGCTTTCGAAGGCATCCCTAATATCGTAGCTTCACAGGAGGGTAATTCTGGGCAGCCAGCCCAACCGCATACCCGAACCCAGAATTGGTCTGAAATGATGGACTCAATTTTTTTGGCTTTGCTCACTGAAGAGCATGCATTGGGGAACTTCGTTAATGGGTCGTTCACCAGTGTAGCCTGGGTTCGAATCATATCTGCCTTCAATGCAAGGACCAACTTGCATTTGAGCAAAGAACAAATAAAAAATCGGCTTAAAGTTTTAAAGCGAACATTCATGCTTTATAACTCTTTAGCCAACAAGAGTGGTTGGGGCTGGGACTTTATAAACAATATCCCAACCGCCGGTGATCCAGCTGACTGGGATGCAGTGATTGCGGTAAATTTAACCTACAATCATAAAGATTTTTGTAAAGGCTCGCGTACTATTCACATAATTGACATTACACATTCATTTAATTCTTTCTCCAGGATAATCCGGCATACGCAAAATGTCGAGGTAGGCCATTTCCGGCTTATAAGGATCTGGCCTTCTTGACCGAGAAAACAACGGCCACTGGCCAATATAGTTATACTACTACAATGCCTGGACCTCAAAATGTTGAAAATTCATCCTCATCTTCCCCTGGTGAGGATGATACTCTTATTGGGGAGCGAATGTCGACTTTCAATATCTCATCTAGTCCCTTTGAAGCAGGATCTTCAGGCGCGCCTCAATATGCAAATACAAGGGCGACGCAAATCTCCGACTCTCAAACCCCTACTCCTGAAATCCCAACTGTCGGAGGTAGTGCTAGTGGTAGCGGTTCTGGGGGAAAACGTCCACGCTCACCAGATCCCACAAACCCTAGACCCAAAAATACCACGATTGCAGGGGGACGGCGGCGCAAATCTGACGCCGGGCTTGCTGTAATCTCTGAGATGGTTGAAATAGGCAGGCAAAAGCTAGAGCTTGCCCGTGAAATTTATCAGTCCGAAAAGTCGAGCAGACCAGTTATTCCAACCATCCAGGAGTGCATGGCCCGGTTGTATGCTATGCCATCTATTACTCCAGAAAGGGTGCTATATGCAGGCGAAGCCCTGAAAGAGCCAAATAATCGTCAACTCTTCATGTCCATGACAGACGACATAGCTGTAATGTGGGTTGACCGACAAGTCGCAATGCAAAATGTCCTATATAGGGGTATCTTTCCTGGAGTTTAGACTTCGTTTAAAATGTTTATGCTTTCGTTTTCTTTATTTAGTCCGTTGACATTCTATGTATTATGCTACGTAGACAATGTTTTCTTTATTTCGCATGATGGTTGATGTGTTTTGTAAATATTGACTTTATTAACAGTAATATTTGAAGTTGTGTTGTATTTTATCCCCATATGTTGCGATTGTCAATGTTCAATATATATTGTACTTACAGCATAAATGGGTGATTCGAATGATGGTAATGTGCTTACCTCCACAATCAGTACCGTCTTACGGGACCTTTTAGATGATGACGATGACATATGGGATGATGTACTTGCCATGTTGATTCAGCAAGGTTACCTCACATTTACGGAAACCGTCGAAAAGCAACCGTGTCGTACCCGTCCATTTACAGGGCACCAGCTAATATGTGATATCTTGAATGGTCATCCTGATCGTGGGTATGACCATTTTCGAATGCCGACCACGACTTTCATTGCACTGCGCGATGAGCTACTCCGAAAGGGATTGGTACAGAACACACGCAATATGACAATTGAAGAACAGTTAGGAATATTTCTGTTTTGCATAGGACATGGGGTAGCTAATAGGGTCATGGCTGAAACATTTCAACATTCGGGTGAAACTATCAGTCGACATTTCAACAATGTCCTTCGGGCGATTGTAATGTTGAAAGACGATTACATTAAACTTCCGCCGAATAATCTTCCGGTACATTCTCGAATAAGAGATAATGCAAATTTTCATCCATTCAAGGTATGCATAATTTTTTATTGGTGATTTAAGTTATTGGACATTTTGAAATTTTATTAATTCACTTACTATGTTTGATGTTTACTGTTAGAATGCAATTGGTGCGATTGATGGGACACATATTCCCGTGGTAGTGCGCAAGAGCAAGCAACCGAGATTCCGGAATCGCAAAGGATTTACTTCACAAAACATGATGGCTGCAGTATCCTTTGACCACAACTTTCTATTTGTCTGCACGGGTTGGGAGGGATCAGCAGCTGACATGCGAGTACTTCGATGGGCTTGCGAAAGTGGAGGTTTCACTGTGCCTGAAGGTATATCACACATACTTAATTTTTCTTACATTATTTTAATCATTGTGAATATTACAAATGACATTGTACATGTTTCGTAAAATATATAGGCAAATATTATTTGGTAGATTCAGGCTATGCAAATACAGAAAGATTTCTTGCACCATATCGAGGGGAGCGTTACCACATTAGCCAATATGATGGAAACACAGGGGTCCGCACTCATCGAAGTCCACGCGACCTATATAATCATCGACATGCTCAATTGAGAAATGTCGTGGAGAAAACATTTGGTATTTTAAAAAAACGGTTCAAGATTTTGACTGTTGCAACACCGTTTCCATATAGAGTTCAATGTCAGATTGCGATGGCATGTTGTGTTATACACAATTTCATTCGACGACACCAAGGTGCAGATGCTATCTTTAACGAAGAGTTGGAGGAACAACCAACGGATTTAGGTGACGAGGATACGGGTGATTATGCTGGGAGTACAGAATCACGGAGAGGCGACGACTTGCGCACATTTATAACTAACCAGTTATGGAATAGTCGTACTCAGGAAAATTAAGGATTGTATTATACGAAAATTAAGAATTGTTTGAGAGGTATGTGTGCATTATTGTACTAATATTGTCATCTTGTTTGAGAGGTATGTGTGCTACTTGTACTAATTGTGCCGTCTTGTTTGGGAGGTATGTGTGCTGCTTGTATTAATATTGTCATCTTGTTTGAGAGGTATGTGTGCTACTTGTACTAATTGTGCCGTCTTGTTTGAGAGGTATGTGTGCTGCTTGTATTAATATTGTCATCTTGTTTGAGAGGTATGTGTGCTACTTGTACTAATTGTGCCGTCTTGTTTGGGAGGTATGTGTGCTGCTTGTACTAATTGTGCCGTCTTGTTTGGGAGCTATGTGTGCTGCTTGTATTAATATTGTCATCTTGTTTGAGAGGTATGTGTGCTGCTTGTACTAATTGTGCCGTCTTGTTTGAGAGGTATGTGTGCTGCTTGTACTAATATTGTCATCTTGATTGAGAGGAATGTGTCAAGTTTGAACTAATAATGCCATCTTCTTTGAGAGGAGTATGTGCTGGTTGAAATAATATTGTCATCTTGATTGTAAGAAATGTGTGCTGGTTGAACTAATATTGTCTTCTTGTTTGAGAGAAGGGGGTTTTGGTTGAAATAATAGTGCCATCTTGTTTGAGAGAAATGGGTTTTGGTTGATATAATAGTGCCATCTTGTTTGAGATAAATGGATTTTGGTTCATATAATTGTGCCATCTTGTTTGAGAGAAATGGGTTTGCAAATTTTCTATAATTTTTTAATTTTTTAAAATATATAAAATTAAATTGTTAATTTTATATAAAATTTTAAAAATATAAGTAATATTTAAAAAAGAAATAAAATATTTAATTCTTTTAATATTTATTAATATTATAAAGAGTAAATTAGTAAATTAAAATATTTAATCCTTCAATTCTTCTTATTCCGCTATTCCCAACCAAACACAAATTTCTCTTATTCGTCTTATTCTTCTTATTCCTCTTTAACTTACCAAACACAATTTTTCTTAAACCCGGTATTACTCTTAAACCGAACCAAACGCAAATTTACTCTAATTCCGACTTAAACCACAATTTATACCTATCCCCGGTATAACTAAAACCCGGCTAAACCCGAACCAAACGAAGCCTTTGAGAACAATGAGCACTGAGATTGTTCACTGCGTTGGATGGCACTGCAGGAGTGTGAGGTCGAGCGTCGTCGCGTGGAGCTGCAACTGCGCGATGACACTGCAGGAGTGTGAGCGTCGTCGCGTGGAGCTGCAACTGCTCAAACTACGCGATGAGAGGCACCGCACACTTCTTTGTGCCTTCTTCGAAGTTCGAGCTGTTAAAGGATGACAACCTACACGTCCAGTACGCACACAGCGAAGCACAAATTCTGCAAGGTGTGCGGCGTAACTGCTTTCTACGTACCGAGATCAAATGCGCACGACATTGCACTGGTAGTTGGTTGCGTCGATTCTGGGACGCTCAAGCATGTTGAGATCAAGCACTTCGACTGGGATTAGGCCATAAGAGAGAACTTCCATTTCATTGTTTTCGAAATCATCTTTATTATACAGATTTTCAAGATCCATGATAATACCGAACTTTCCATTAAGCTATTACAAGATGATCATATTTAAACTAATCAAAGATCTTGCATGAACCATTATCGTCTGTAAGTACACTGCAGAAGCATTCTGGAGTGTAATGCAGTTTCTGAGTTCACTTGATCCGCCGACTCTCGCTCTTAGGTTGAGGCTTGATCAGATCAGATTACTTGCGACTGTTCTTTTCCTCGATACCGGACTGAGCAAATCTTCTTCTGAGGTCTGCAAGAACCTCCTCTATCTTCCCATCATTCGCTGTAAGCAGTACCATTGAATGATAAAGCAGATCGGCCATCTCTGACGTTGTGCGAGATCTGTCCTCGCCCTCAAGCAGCGTCTGGGCAAGTTCTCCAGCCTCCTCACTGCCATGAAAACCAGAAAATTGGGGGCAGTCAGAATCAGAAGATAAAAGAAGTACATCAAACAATAGAAAAGGCAAGTTCTTGTCCATTCAGTGTTGTCGCGGAAAGCTATCAACAAATGCGACCAGATAACTTGATTTTTCCCTCTCGTTGCCGAGATTTGGCGCTTAGAACTCTGTTGCCATGGATACAAGCATAAGCACAAAGGCAAGAGATACTCCGATACGAAAATCTAGCATTACACACAAAATCTGATGGAACAATTTAAATTCCAATTTAATGAACCCATTACGAGTTCTCCTATACGAGAAATCAGATAAACATAGCATTAAACTAAGTTTTAATCGGTCATCACATTAAATATAGCCAATTGATTCAAATTCAGATTTGAGCGAGTCTTCACTTTAGGCTTGAAATTTAGTCCAAAAACATACTTAGGCCATCGCAACAATTTGAAATATATTGGGTTCATTATGTTTCGAGTTTGCAAGAGAATATGCTAGCTAAATTTTGTGATATTTATTGTGTTTTGGGTCACCGTTGACTTAAGTCTGCAAAAACTCTTAGGCTTCATTTGGAATTGCAGGGAGATTGCATTATGTGCAGTGAGAAAGTACGATGAAAAAATATCCTATTTGTTTTCGTACGTAATATCTTGTTCCACATATTACAATGAGTCAATTACGATATATTTTCTGCAATCCCACAGGAGAACGCAGAAACATGTCCAAACATGTCCCTATATGCTTTTGCCCCAACTCCGTTTTATCTAATAGCGTTAGACGAGCCTCAATACCAAACAGGCCCTTAATCTATCAGTTATACGGTCTTTACGGTAGTCTGCTTCCTCCCATGTCAGGTGTTTGGGCACCTTTTAGTTTGATATACCGGCGGAAAAACTTTCCTTCCATTGTTATGATTGATTACCTTGCAATGCACTCGGCCAAGAGGTAGATGACAACAACTTTAAAAAAAAATTAGAGCAGAAAAAAAAAGTTGTTTCCAAGATTTTTATTTTTGTTGCCAAACAAAAACCTTGGATGCAAGGATTGCAAGCGATCCACTATCCATCCCTACACCTTTTTCTGTAGAAACCCTATTTAAAAAAAATAAAAAGAAGCAAACATGATACCACACGCCTTAAACAACAGTTTATTTTGTATGCGGAAATTTGAAAGTAGAAATGTCTTTGGCTGCTATCTTTGCTGCATTGCTTTCTTTTTCTTTATATTCATCCAGACATACCCTCTTCATTTTCCTCCCTCTAGTTCTCTATCTATCCTCTCTCATTGAAGAGTTGATAATTTCCTTTCATTCCCTCTATTTCACTTCCTGGTGGAACCCCCTAGACTCCGGCTTTTTTTTCAGCAAAAAGTCTCTTTTCTGTAACGTTCTGAATTTCGTCCATATCGATGGATATAACAGGGTCAGGCACTTATTTGACATCAGTTGGGTCTAGTAAGCAAGAAGCTATTACTTTTGCACTTTTGCCGGAGGGAGACTACATTAGTAGAAAACTAGACATAGTAGCGTGTTTATCTTTTAAGATTGTAACAAAGTAAACAAGTAAGCCTATCAAAACTCTTTTACCTAAAGTCCCAACTAATTATAAAATCTTGCCTTCGCAGAAACCTCCTCTCTCTTGTTAGATTTGCATTTATTAGGACCCTTTCCCCTATACGGAAAATACAACATATGATAAACAAGAAAAAAAAGAAATTTTCTTCCTTATTCTCTCTCTACGTTCTCTCTGGGTTTCCACCTACGTTCCCGGGGTTTTGGAGTGTGGACATAGAAGAAGACTCTGGTAGCCCTCTTCGCATCCGATCCGATCTGCAACCAGGAGATTCGTGGAAGATCAAGAATCATCAAGACAAGGATGATCCAAGAAGGCGAATAAAACAAACTAGCTGATCCGATTTCAGTTCCTGGATACGTTGGCTATCCAGTTTGTAAGTTTTCGCTGCCCTCTAACTCCAACAATTGGTATCAGAGCAGCAATTTCAATTTTGTTGAAATATCATCAAATAACTTCCATGTCACGCAAATGGATCTCCTATCCTTCACCAGAAGCCTAAGAGCTACCTTTCAAAGGGTATCCCCGCATAAAGTTTCCACAAGTGCAGGACCTAGGGAGAACTAAATAAACATATAGTTGTTCCATAATTTGAACTTATGATTTAGGTCGCAAACCAAAATGAAACAACTTAACAATGCAAAAAGGCCCGGACAAAATAATAATAATAATAATAATAATAATAAAGAGATTATAAAATTTTACGTTTGAATTAACAACTCCTAATTCCTGATCTGTTCAAGAAACCACTTTAATAAGGAGGCAAAGATCCATTATTACATATACAAAGAAGTTTCAATATGGTTTCATTTGTCCGGCTATTACCTAGTAAGTTAAAATTTAAAGATTGACCTGGTCATTTTCAGTTTGATAACAGATACCATGTTAGGTTACTGAGTATTACATCACTTAAGCATCAATAAGTATTTGCAACAGCAGCAAAGGACTGCACATATTCAGGCAGCTCAGCACATCCCAACATACTTTTCAGCCTCACTGAGACAATAAAATTATAAAGCACTTTGTACTCTCAGATTGATTAACATGCTGTAGGTTAATAGAGCAGTGAACTGTAAGTAATCTGTTACTATCAGAGTACCAGTCAAGCAGATACAAAATTGGTTAATGGATATCAAAGCATGCAATCAATGCTAAAATAAGATAAACCCGTGAGATAGAACCGAAACTAAGATAGGAGATGCATCCATACCGAACTTTTGAGCAAAGCAACTCTTTGTCGAGGAGTAGCTTCTTTGTCCATGATGGCTTCCCATTTTGTGCTTCTTCGACTTCTTCCTTACGTCTACAAATCGTTGCCTCCAATGAGTGTAAAGTCGTTGCAGCGAGCCTATCTTGGTTGGGCTGTTAAAAAGATGGAAAACATACAGTTGCAGTATGTAACAATCACAAAGCCATAAAAGTAAGTAAAAATAGAGGCCTGTCCAAAGAATGCATAGCAAAAGTTGGTATGGCAAACCTTTGGGCCTTCTAATTGATCGTAAACTGACGAGTAATAGCAGGTCTCAGCCCCAGTGTGGCAAGTAGGTCCATCAGGCTTTCCAAGATATATAATCTGAGTACAGATGTTGAACTCAACTCGGTTAAGCTTCTAACAATGCAACCCAAAGAAAAAGGGGGGAAAAAAACAGGGAAAACAAAAAAAGAACACGAAACAAAAGAACAAGCTCTTGAGAGCTTGAGGATGGCAAATGCATACTGAATCGCGATCGCAGTCGAGAAAAATGTCGTGGACATTGATGAAATTCTTGGAGGTCTCCCCTTTTGTCCACAATGAAGATCGAGATCGGCTGAAGAAAGTAGCCTTTCGAGACAAAATGGTTGCCGCAAGGGCCTCTCGGTTAGCAAATCCCTGCATAAGAATAGCTCCGGTATCTACATTTTGGGCAATGGCAACAGCTAACCCCTTGTCGTCCCACTTCACACCGTCCAACAAGGTTTCGACCTAAAGATCCATTGGGTAAAAGTACCAAACTGTAAGAATCTGATTGTCGTCTACTAAAATGAAGAACATATGTATGTTCCTGTAAACAGGCAGTAATATTTATCGCAACAATTGAAAGTCAAAGAAATACTGTTAAAAAAAAAATTCCCCCTCCCTTTTACCAACTTCTGCTGAGGTGATACATGCAATTTGTTTTGACTTGGGCCAACTATATGGGTTGTAATTAGCACATTAAGCGCACTTATTTTCAAAATTTTGAAAGACCTACAATTAAACCTTTTCCCATTGCCTATGTTTCCTAAAAGAGGTTTTGTAAACCTAGATGTAATGTCCTTCCCATTACTAAATTTTCAGGTAATTTCATTAGAGTCCGGCTACTATACTATTGTAAGTACGATCACCTTCGTATGCATAATTCATTTTTGATAATAGAGCTATCGAATCTATAATCTATATCATTAAACATGATTTCAAGCATTTTTGATAATCTATATCGTGTGTGGCTTACTAAAGCTCCGCTCAAAGTTAAAATTTTCGTTTGACTGATCCTGAAGCGTAGGATTTTAACGGTTGACAACCTCCTTAAGCGGAGCCGGAGCGGAGAGGAAACGTGTGTCTGTTGGGAGGTGATTGAGACTGTAGATCACCTTCTTGCCGAATGCGAGGGGGTAAAGCATTACTAGGTGCTCGGCTGGTGGACAAACAGAGCATTCGCAACAGTAATTCAGTGAGGAATTTATGGGAACACATCAGTGGTCTAGGAGGTAGCAAAGGAAGCGGGGAAAGCGCAATTGTAATTGCTTCTTGGTAGACAATTTGGCTGGAGAGAAATAGGAGAATCTTCGATAACAAAAGAGCCAACTTGAGGCAATTGCGGGATACGGCACGGTCGTTTTGTAGCCTCTGGAAGGCCTGCTGTCTTTAGTATATATATATATATATATATATATATATATATATATATATATATAGTACGGCTAGAATACTATCGATAGCACCAAACAATTGGTGCTATCAAGTTTTCAGCCGTTGGATGAAAACATATGCGGTTGGGATTATAGTGATCCCCTAAGATTTTTACTATTCAACCAACCACCTAGTAGAGTTTTAGGGTAGGGTTTAGACCACTTTAGGATTTTTTAGAGTTTTAGGGTTTAGGGTATATTTGAAAGGGCATATTTTTTCATTCCAACGGCTAAAAACTTGATAGGACCAAGGTATTTTGGCTTGGTAAGCTAGTATTAACCTTCTAAGTATATCTAGCCTATATATATATATATATATATATATTATATTTTATATATTTTTTTTTTGAGGCTCGGCTGCCACACTCTGTTGCTAAGTTTAAGGTTTTTGAATGAAGCGGCAGCAAGCTATCTTTTTTCGGAAAAAAAAAAAAAAATCTGATAACAAATTTCAAGATTTTTTTTATATCATTTATCTTACAATCAAAATGCCTCAAAATTGACAATTTTAACTGTCGGTACACGGAGTTTTCTCATTTACCAGAGTAGATTACTCAGAATTGGTTGAATTTTTTTTATAGAAAATTTTATTCACTAATTAGATCGAAATCAGTGATTCCAATCTTAAATCGAAGATTCCAATCCTCAACTTTTAAAAGGTAGCATTTTATATCCGCATGATGGACTTGATAATAATTTTTTAAAAAATATGACTTTATCATCAAAAGGTTTTGATCACCCTCTCCGAATACTAAATCTCAAAGAAGTTTCAGTGGCCTACAAGTAATCGCCAATTGTGCATAGAACGTCTAATTTGAGTAACTTTTTTTGGATTTTGATGTCAAGCAAAGATCAAATCAAGCCAAAGAACAGTTAGATCAGATAAGGCCGTATATAAGTTAAAAAAAAAAAATGGATCTCAATCGATCGATCGATCGATCGATGAACAGTGGTGATAACGAAGCAATCGCAAGTAGACCTTGGAACGATGATGGAGGCAACGGGGTGCTAATGTTGGGAGCTGTACCTTGGAATCAAAGCGAAGCGATTCTTCGTTCCCACCAGCAGCAGAAGCAGAAGCGGAAGCGGAAGCAGAGATGGGAACGCGGAGGTGCTTCTTCTCCTTCTGCACAGCGATGACAAGGCCATGGCTCCGAGGAAAAGCAACGCCGCCTCCGCCGCCGCCGCCGCCACCGCCGCCGCCGGGGAAGGAGAGGCGGGCCAACGCCGTCGCTTCCATGAGAGAAAAAGGAGAGAAAAGAGTGAGAGCGGGGGCAGCGTAGGGATGTGAATGAGTACGGATATTCGAACCCAAACCCGAATACGGAATGGAGCGGATTTATCTTATCTGATATTATTTTGAATATATGTTAATTGCATACGATTTTCTACGAACATATCGAATAGCACATATATTTCTACAAAGTTTAATTTTTCATATTTATTCCTTCAAAAATTCAACGTTATTCATATATATTCCAACCCAATCTCGATTAGAAAAAGCGGATTTATCTTATCTGAAATATTTAATCTTGATTAGTTAGTGAGTTTAATTTATCTTTTTACCCTTTCAGATATTTCTGTATTATTTTTTGAAGGAACATTTTTGAAAGGACAAAACTGTCATTTCACATATAATCTGTTAAAAAATAAACAGTGAACTAACGATAATAAACCGGAGGGATATATCTGAATAATGTTTGGATTTTGAAGGGATAAATATGAAAAGTTCCACCCATTTAGATTTCAGTATGAATTTTGACGGTATCCATGCAATTAACCCTAAAAAATAAATTTCCAAATTGATTTCACTATGAATTTTGATATATCTATATATATATTGTTTATATATATGAGTTGAGCAGGAATGTTATCAATAGCAAATTGATTTGATTGTCACTCATTTATTTTTGATGATAGTATTTTCAAATCAACGATCAGCATTGTTGAATATGATTTGAACTACTGAAAATATTTAGAAATTAAATTTTAAATTTTTTTCACATTATTTATCTAATGATCAAAAGATTATAAAATTTATAATTTTAAATAAGTCCTATGACAGTTTAATTGGACATTTCTTCTTAAGATTATGAAATTGTGAGGTTTCAACACAAAATGGTGTCATTTGGTGGAATAGTGTATTTGTAACGCCAAGGTGGCTGTGATGGTTAATGGGGCAGGCACTATCTAGATTAAAACAAAAAAGGGAGTGAGACAGGGTGATCCTTTTTTGTCTTATCTTTTCCTACTAGTTACTGAGTGTCTAGCCAGGATAATGAAAGCAGCAAATGCACATGATCTAGCCAAAGGTATTGGACCCTTTGAGGACAACTAAGTGACACTCATCCAATTTGCAGACGACACTCTTTTCTTTTGTGAGGAGAAGAAGAAATTTTTAAAGAATATTCGATTCATCTGAGGCATTTTTAAGTGGGCTTCAGATGTGAAGGTGAATAAAGAGAAAACAAATTTTTTTATTTAGGAGGTAGGCTCGGAAAAGATTTTAATCTTGCCAAATATTTGGGGTGTAATGTGAAAACTTTTTCAATCAAATATATGGGATTACCGTTGTTTCCCAAAGCTCTACGCAAAGAGGACTGGATAGGGATCATCAATAAGATTCATCAAAGGTAGACTACCTTTGATGAATTCGGTTCTTACTAATTTGTCTTTGTATTCTTTCTCAATTTTCAAGGCTCTGAAATAGGCTATTAAAAGGAGTGAGACATTAAGATGAGATTTCTTCTAAAAATGAGGAGTGTGTTTCAAGGGTAGTGCACGTATAGTAGCATGGAATTGTGTATATAGGGATAAGAGAGAATGGGGAGTCGGGGTGAAGGATCTAGCCTTGATAAATAATGTGTTGCTTTCGAAATGATTATGGCGTTTATTCACAGAACAGGATTTATAATAAAATACGCTAGTTAGAATTTAATATTATAAAAGGAGAAAACATTTGGGCAAAGGGCGTTTAGACCCTCTTCACTATGGTGGAAGAGTGTGCTTTATACCAAAAAAAAAATTTAAAAGTGGTATGTGCTTTGATCTCTGTAATGGGCGTTCGATTAACTTATGGCCTAATAAGTGGTGTGGAGAGGCTTCTCTGGAGACATTCGTCCCTGACATTTTTGAAAGAGTAGTAATGAAGGGAGTTTTAATCAAAAAGTGTCTCTCCCTACAAGATTGAAGATGGAGAAAGATTCTAAGAGGAGTTGAGGTCAGGATGTCGAGGGGTGATTATAGAATTAGAAAATTCAAGAAGTTCCTTACCGTTTTCTATGTCTTAGATATGCATGATGAAATCCGATAGAGATGGAATGCGAGAAGGTGTTTCACCGTTAAATCAATGTATATGTTGATTCATGATGGAGGAGTTCGGGATTCTATTTTGCTCAAAGTTTGGGAATTGAAAATACTTCCTAAAGCTAGAATTTTTATTTGGTTAGCGCTTAAGAAATGGCTACCTACAGTTGGCAACCTACTCAAAAGAGAATGCGATGGAAATTAATAGTGTGTTATGTGTGGCAGCGAAATTGAGACTATTGGCATCTACTTGTAGGATGCGTAATCAACAGATTTTTTATGTTCGACATTCTAAAAGGTAGGCACATCCCGGAACCTGTGACGGAGTCAGGGGTGTCTAGGAACTTCTACTAGGAAATAGTCTACAGGGGTCATCAGCGAGGGATCTATCCAGGGTCGAATCCTGTTGGTAGATGATCTAGTGAGAAAGAAATAGCGTAATTCTTAAGGACTAAGCTTATGATCCCTTTTTGTCTATTGGGCGAAGATGAGAACTGGACATGGAATGGACTGAGTTTTGCAGCTCTTACTAACTTGGTTTGAGTGGGTGGTAATTTTATTTTTTTTTCAAGTTGCCCTATATCTTTCTCGATGCCACGTTGCCTCAACTACTGTAGCTAACTTCATATACTAAATGAATGAAGCGGGTAGTATGCTACCTTTATCTCAAAAAAAAAAGAATAAAAAGAAATGATCGTGTATTATCCACGTGGGTGCCACATGGACAGTAGAGAACTAGCTAAATATTTTACATAAACACAATAATCATTTACCGTGGTCACCAAATCTATACAAATATATTAATTGACTCTAAAAGTACGCGTGACACTTTCTCCTTTCTTCCCTTCTCCTTCCTTCTTTTTTTTTTTCTCCCCAATTGCCTCCTTTTGATTTTTGTCTTCTCAAAATTTGTAGGGACGTTTGTCTACTCAAAATTTGTAGAGACATTTTTCTCTTTTTCTTTGCCTCCTTTCCTCTCCTTAAAACCTCTCTAAAGGCCTAAACCCAAAACCCAATTATTACCTACCATAGCCTCTTCTAAAAATCTAATTATTACCTACCCTTTATGGCGTGTATGTGGATGAGGAGGAAGATAACGAAGTGAAGGGTTATGAAGGAGTGTTGGAAATTTGATGGACCGTCCGTTATGCACTACCAACACAAATGCACGAAAAATAGAGAAAACCAAAATTTCGGTAACAGCAATAATAAATGCAAAAAAGAATAGACTAAGATTTTTACGCGTCCACGGGGAGAGCGAGAGAGATGTATTCCATTATAAGAAGAAACAAAAGAAAAAAAAAAAGCGTACACCTTATGTCTTCTCCAAATAAAAAACTAAGAGTTTTATGGTGAACCCCACCTATCTCTTGTTCCAACGAAAAACTCCAAAAAAATAACCCGTTAAGAGATTTTCGTAAAACCTTAATCAAGAAAACCAAATTAGAGAAATATATAAAATCTCTAACCAAAATCCTTTATGTCGTTGCTTCGAAGAATCCGAACCGCTCAAGCAATTGGTCGAGAACCTCCCATCCGTTGCCAAACCCAACACCGCATGCGAATCGTCGTGCACCTCCTCTAATATTGTCGTACGCTTCAAGAATGCGAAACCGGCCACTAATTAATTAGCCTCCATGCGCATGCACGTTTTGCTCCGTGCGTGCGGCAACGAGAAAGACCAAAAGACCTTAATTAATTAGCCTCTATAATCCGGCCGCTTCACTTTAATTAATAGCCTGGTCCATATATATATAGTGCTAATGAAGCCGGTCAAAGAGTCAACCAATCCTAATTAGATTAGGATGTGTATAGATAGATATAAATCTTGCACCAACAGAAATTATCTTCAAGATCAAATAATATATTCCATACATCTAATTAATATTATAACCAACTTAATCGGTTAATTAAATTTGACTCAATCCAAATTCAAAAGAAGGCATAAATCCGTAACAGGGAGATCTCGGGATATGAGGGGCCTTAGATTCGAAACCTCTTCACCGCTACAACAAGGATGCTGTGTCGCTTCGTTTTTCCCAATCTTCTCTCTCCAATCAGTGCCAGAAAGCTTCAGAATCTCCGCATTATGTGAAATGTCACTGGATTTGAGGTGATTCCTCATGTTTAGGATAAGATTCGACCTCGAGGAGGTGTCGATTAGGTCTTGGACATCTGTCATGAAGAAGATGAGCACTCATCCGTAGCCTCTCAAGCTCCACTCAAGAACCTTCTCGAATCACTTGCGCTCTGCTCCGAAACCACCCCTCGTAGCTCCCCGACCTTCGCCTCCATCTCCCGAAGCTTCTCTTCCCTCCTTCGTTGCATCTCCTCCCCCGCGTGGAGCCTCGACTGAAGGGCCTCAACGTTGTTGCAAAGCTCGGAGTTCTCCTCCTTGAAGCGCCCGGGACAATCCCTAGATCACTCAATCTCGACAATCGCATGCTTGAGGAAAGAGACAATGGTGATGATCTCCTTGTGCAGCTTCTGCTCGTGGAGCTAGGTGCGAAGGCACTACTGTTACTCCCAGAGCTCCTCCATGACGTGGAGTAGCTCGACGACGTCGAGAGGGTGGGGTTGGACCTGGGTGGAGGAGCGAGGGAAGTAGACGCCGAAGGAGCATGCGAGCGCAACCGCCCTCAGCCCTCCGACCCGACTTCACCAGCTTGACCTAGTTCTTTTTTTATTTGGACGTAGTGTAAAAATTAGATTTTTAATTTGTTTATGTAGTGGTTCTTCATTTAGGATAAAGGGGTTTTTGCACTCTAGCTATTTGGTTCTATACCCTTCCCTCTAATTGTTGTCTTAATAAGTATTAGGAGATTTGGGTACCTCAAGTTGTTATGGTTGGGAAATGTTGAGAGAGAAGGAAATTTCAAAAATGGACACTCGGTATCAGTGAGAATTATTAAATATGTAATTATAATATTATAGGAAGGTATTTAGATTTACTGGTATGATTTTTTAGTGCTAAAATTTTTTTGGTTGTTCCTTAGAGATTTTTTATTTATTTCATTTGGACATTTTCAATTGTTTCTTTATTAGTGGCTTGATAAGCTTTTCTTAGCACCTAATATTATTAAATTTACATTATTTTTTTCAATAATTAGTTTTACATTTAATTTAATTGCTCGCATGTTTGTTAACTAGAGTATAGTGACTATAGTCATCAATCTGAAGACTTGACAAACTCTCTTTCTTTGTTGCTTTCGACGTTATTGCTCAAGATATTATTCACTTTGTGAAATTTATAACACCAAAATTTTTACTTATTTTTTGTTTCAAAAGTTTTAATTTTTGTGCCATTATATGTGAAAATCATTGAAATTTTTTAAAAAATTGAAGCTTTAATTAGCCTTTTTGAAGTCTCAAGTTATTTTATTGAATTATAAATTATAGTTTTTATATCTAAAAATAAAAACTTGATTACTTAATTTAAATTACTTTCCATTTTGCTACAATTTGCTTTACTTTCTATATCTATTATTTAATCTAAAAATACTAATATTCTTCTCTGATTTGTTGTGAACTCATGTTAAAAAATAGGTATTGAAAAATGAGAGTATTATAATATAAAATTAATATTTTAACATATTAAAATCAATATTTTTATTATTTATAATTTTATAGTTTTTATCCGTTGTGGAGCACAGATTCTTAAACTAGTAGTAATTAAAGATAATAAGTCATTTACCGTGTTTGCGTAATAGTTTTTATACACCATAAACTAATTATCACACAACCACTTGGACTTAAAAATCGTCAATTCATGTATTGTATATATAATTTTACTGTTATGAAATTACTCTCTCCTCCCAACCATGTATGAATGCTATAAAAAAAAATAAAAATAGAGGGTGTTTGATTTTTCCAAAAATATTCTAAAAATTATTCTTTTGGCTAAAAAATATTATTCGTCGATTTAATTTTATAAAAAAATAAAGTAATTGACAGAAAGAAATATGAAGTGATTTTCTAGCCATGTAAAGAAAAAAAAGAGAGAATAGAGGAAAACTAAAAAAAAAAAAAATGAAAATTAATAGAAATTTAATTGGAATGATATTTTTATAAGAAATTTGAAGTTTAGAGAGGTATACAAGTTGACTTGAAATTTGATTGAATCAGTGGCATTAACGTGACATTATAAATATTTAATTATTATTTTTTATTTTATTATATAAAATATATACATATATTATTATTCTAATATTATACTTAATTATAAAATATTAATTTCTAGACGAAATTAAGTAAATATAAGTTTTTATGTTTCACTTTTTATAAGATTAATTTGTGTTAATAGAAAATAAAATAAGCTAATTAGTTGATTTTAAGCTGTTGGATTTTAATTTGACTTAATAAAAAAAACACGACTGATTTGATTAAAACTGAACTAATTCACTAGTTTAATAATTGAACCGTCAATTCGAATGGCTCAAAATAATTTTTTAACTTATCTAGTTTAAAAGGATGAAACAAACTATTTTATAAAATAGGTCACGATCGAACTGATCGAACTAGTCGATTCGATTTGATTTTTTAAATCATTGAAATACATATTATTTTCAAACTTTCAAAAAATATACCAATATTTATCCAAATATTTTTGGCCTTTTTGCAAAAAAAAAAAAAAAAAAAAAAAAAATCACTTGTTTTGCATTTTTACAAAAATATGCCAAATTTTTCATTTTTGAATATTTGGACCAAAATTTTTAAAACCAGACCAAAATACCCCTACTCCTTAAATACCTTATCTCTCTTTCCTCCGCTCCTAGCGGGCCAATGTCTTTACCGTGGCGATCTTAAGCACTCATCCTATCTCTACTGTCTCCACACCTGCTCCATCGTCGCGTTTGCATCGTAATGTTCCTCACGAGTGAGAGGAAGATGTCGAACTTAACTCACTCGTCATGGTGATCGCTCATAGCCTCGTCAAAGATGGAGACGAAGGTAGCAAAAGATGAGGGCAACTGTTACTGGTCGAAAATGCTTCCGAAACATGTTTGCAGCACAAGTGTGGCCAACAGCAGCAAAATGGTGGTAGTAGTAAGAGAAGAAAATCTAAGAAACGATACAATATTATATATACTATTTTAAAAAATAATTGTACTATTTGAGCATATGTTATATTATTTAGCAAGAAAATAGTATTACTTTATATTTTATTATACGTATCAAATAGTGCAACTTTTTTTGCTAAATAATATAACATATTGTCAAATATTACAATTTTCTCTCTCATTACCGCCACTATCTCGTCAGTCGCACTTGCGAATCTACTTTAGGAGTGTCTTTTACCGACGATCATTGCCCTCCATCTCTAGTGACTCTTCGAGCGGCGCCACTCTCGTCTCTACCACAGCGATCTCGTCGAAAAATGCCAAAAACGACCCCGACCACGAGCGAGTCAAGCCTCGTCATCATCCTCTCATTCGTGGGTAAGGTAGAGGAGTAGTGTAACGGCGACACGGGGATGGTGGAGTGAGAGGAAACGGAAGGAGAAAGAGAGCAAGAAGAGCGAAAATAGAACTATTTTGATAAGTTTTAAAAAATTAGCCAAAATCTACAAAAATAAAGTAATGAACCACTTTTGCAAAATCACTACTAGAATTATTTTTTTTATTTTTACAAATAGATAATATATATATATTTTTTGGTAATTGCTTATATAATTCCGAAAAATTTCAGACTTTTTTATTTACCGTACTTAGAAGGCTAGTATTAAAAATCCGAGTTGCTTTCTCGATTTTAGGAATTAAAACCAAGAATGAAGAATTATATGTACGTGACAAAGATGACTGTATGAAGAAGTTAAGAACTACATGATGCACATCATGTTTCACAATCTCCCAACATGCCGTAAAGAATGCTCATGAAAAGCCATCTGGTCCGAGCGCCGAATTGAGTTAGGAATGCCCTCCCGCTGCCATTCAATAGCCCGAATGGCCAAAAAGATGGTTGGACTTCACATTAAGAAGTGAGTGTTCAGCCCTTGCGATTCAAAATTTTCATTCAGAGTCCTAGCTAGCTCCGCTTATCCTATCTCCCACTAATCGCACAAGGCAAAAAATCTTTTAACATTCGAATATTAAAAAAAATTATTATTTTTTAAAATTACTATTTTATTTTTTAAAATATATTATTATTTTATCAACATCTATTTTTTTTATTTGCTGTGTATTAGAAGCAATAAAAATATTTTTATTTTTTATTTTTCAAATATAATTTTTTTTCTCTACATTCAGAAATAAAATAAATATTTATATTTTTTTAATTACTCAACGAATACTAATATTAAAAAAAAGATATTTTAAAAAATATATTTTATAAGTGTTGAAAGGTAAATTGACAATTATTATTATTATTATTATTATTATTATTATTGTTTTTCGAAATTATAATTTTTCGCTCACACTTTTTGCGAGAAGCAAAACACGACCGAAGCGTAAGAGAGAGGGGAAAACACTACAACCCTCGTCCTCTTCTTCCTCCTCCTCCTCCTCTTCCGTCGCCTTCGCCCTCGTCCTCCTCTCCGGCGATGTCGTCGTCGTCGTCGTCGGCGGCGGCGCGGCGGCGCGGCGGGCGAGGAGGCGGCGCTCCTGTGGATCGCCGGGTTCAGGGAGGCGTGTTGCCTCCACAGAGTCGTCTTCTTCTGCTCCAGGTTCTCCCCAAACCCTAACTCCCCTCGAATCCCATCCGATCTTATTCCCGTGATCGGAAACCTGTTCCTTGATTCGATCTCCTTTTTTTGATTCAGTTCGAGGACGCTGTTGATCCGAACGGGCCAGTGCTTCCTCCTAAACGGGCTGATTTTCCTAGGAAGGTACGAGAATTTAGGGATTTTGCACTTGTAATTTCCTTTTTTGGTAATTTGCAGTTTTTGATTCGGGGATTGATTTACAGAAATAGGGTTTTTTAGGATCTGAATCAGATGAGTAGAGCTGGTTGGGATTATGGTTTGGTTAAAATGTATGGAGATCCCATTTGATTTGAGTCATTTTACTGGATTGAATTGGGGATTCGGTGAAATTAACGGCTCCACTAACCATTTGCTGCTGAGAGGTAGCGAAATCCGCTGGTTTATCAGCTGAAAAGGTGTAGAATTGTTAAATTTAGTAGTATCACCTGTTAGATTCAACACAAACTCCTCATTTGATTGATGCAAATAATTTACGTCAAAAGAATCAAAAGTTGAGGCGGTGTCAATTGAAAAAAAGAAGCCAAGGGTCTTATTTCAAGATGACCTATAGTTAAGGGGTCCCTGTACATTTTTATTATATGCTTTTGCTAAATTCTATGTTCAAGTGAGGAGAGATCGAGCCCTTGTGGAGAGAGAAATCTCTCGTTGGTTAATGCTAGAAGTTTGTTATCTGTATGAACTATGAAGTATTGAAGCTAACAACCAAGGAATTTGGGTTGAGTTGATGAAGAGATGCTTAGATTTTTATCTTGAAGAGAACTTGACAAATAGGTAGAATTGTTCATCCAAAGCTTGAATAAACAACTCTATAAAGTACCCAATACAACATTGCAGCCATTCAAGAATAGACATTTCTCCAATTAATCATGTTTTTTTATTTTATTTTGAGTATTTTTTTAATTCGATTTTTTTTTAATGAAAACTGACATGAACTGTGTCCAGTCTCCCTACAGGGATAATGGTAGTTTGCTATTCTATTTCTTCTCCATTTAATCAACCTTTTTGAATTGATGGTCAATTAAATTAAAACCTTTTTTTTTTCCCTTTTAATTTTTTTGTGCAGCTTATTTACTGTCAAGTCTGTGGTTATCCCTATTATACTGAGAATATTACCAGATCAGTGTGAGCAGCTTGAGAAACTACACCTTTGTGACCATAAAGCAATCATGACATTTTATTCTTTCTTGCGATCTATCCTTATTGAGATTTTCTATGTAAGTGTTTATGACAACACTGTCACTTCCAGTTTTGATCCTGCATCTGTTTCTTGTTCTTTGATTTATCTTCCACTTTACATGATATGGTTTGGAGTTATGACCGAAAACTGAGAAACAGAAGTTGAAACCGAAACATTTGAGATCTGCACTGTCCCGAAATGTTTCAGTCCATGCTGATCCGTAACTAGTTTAAACTTTGAATGTTCAAATTTTAGTTGGAAATGTCTAAAAGTACTCGACTTCCGAGCATCTGTTCAAATGGCGACACTAGTTTATAAGGTCAGCTCTAATTTGTCTAGTGGCCATTTATATTTTATGCTGCCTCTCTTATCAAACTTTGATCACTTTGACTGATGTCACCAAAAAAATTAGCTAACTTTTTCATCACAGTAGTAGAGATATCTCTTTAGTATATAAATGTCGAGAAAGTAACTATTGTTGTGATCATTTGAGTTCCCCATTTCTTTTTATTCATTTTAGAAGCTTGGATTTTTTTTATATATATATATATTTTTTTACCAACACCAGAAGCCGAGGCCAAAAACCACTCCCTAACCCTTTCGTTTTGACGGAGGACTTAACCTGAAAAAGAATCTGAGTTTTCAAACCATTCTACACAGAGATCATTATGAATTGTGTTTTTTTTGATATTTACTTATTCATTGTGGCCCTTCATTGCCTCATCATACTTTTTATTTCTGTTGTTGTTCTCGAAAATCTGCATATTCATGCGTGAGATTCATTTGTCTTCTTACTCTATGTTAATCGTAGTTTCTACCTCTTTACTAATTAGTTATTTACTATTATTTTATTCAGATACTCTGGTTCTATCCACTTTACATTTTCAGCTTCATTTTGAGCACACTCTGGTAGGTTTGCTTTCCACATTATTGAGTTTCATGATCTCTATGTTTTCTTTTTCATGTTGGCTATTCAATCTTTATTTTTCCTTTTTCCTTTTCTTGTTAGCTTAGATTCCTTTCTTTATGCAGAGTGTTCCAAAAGGCGGTTTATGCAGCCGCATATGCGGTTCGGGCCATCAACCGCACTGTATATGTAATATGTGGTGCTATATACGGTCAAACCGCGTATGCGGTCCATATGCGGCAGGCGACTAGATATGCGGCCGCATATGCGGCAGTTCCTTTATTTTTTAGGGGGGATTTAAATGCGGTGGTTGATGTATAATTGATGATCACGCATGTACACATTTAACTATCGTCATATAAATTTGGTTATTGATCATGCATATAAGTGTAACTATCTTCTTCTTCTTCTTCTTTTTTTTTTTTTTTTTTTTTTGAGGCGGGATTTAAATGCAGTAATTGATGTATAATTGATGATCATACATGTACACTTATAACTATCTTCATATAAATTTTATAATTTGTGGTTTTATTTTTTAACATATCTAATAATTATACATATAAATATTGATGAATTTTTTTAGTTGTTAGATATTATTGTACTAGTTGTTTAAAGTATTGGTCTCTTGACTGGCTACAAGATTGATGATAAATGACAGCTTATGGAGAAATTATTATTTTTCATAGAAGTTTAGCCAATTTATTACATATATGTTTATTCCTACTTTTAAAAAGTATTATCAGTAATTTTTTTACGTTTCTATTTTTTTTTTTTTATATTATAAAAGCTGAACCACAAATGCGCCCTCATTACACCCGCATACTGTATATGCGCTATGCGGTTGATCGACCGCCTGCATACCACATACTGCTTTTTGAAATATTGCTTATGTATATGAACTACAATTGATTTAATTTCAAAATCGTTTGCATTAAGTCATCAATTTTGCTTATTTAACGATATCCTGATCAGCTAAGATTCCTTTGTTTTTCTTCCAAAAATTTTCTCGGTTTACTAAACCATGCATGTATTTTTCACTTTTATTATTTAATTCTTAAATGCGGTACATTTTAAACCAGGTACAATGATATTGCTAAGCATGCCTTTGATGTTTTGAAAAGTAATGGACGTCCCACACGACGAGAATTGGACAACAACAACAATAGGTTGGATTCACAGGAAAGGCCTGGTGGATTAGATGGGTAGGCTTGTTATAGTTGCTTTCAGAATGTATATTTATCTATTATGAAACCTGTGCGAATCTTTAAGGTATTTTTTGTTGTCTTCATTGTTGGCAGCATCATCCTTGGTATTGGGGAACAAGTTTATTCAGTCCTCTTTTTGACCATCTTCTTCATAGAGGTGAAGTAGCACACTAATTTCGACCTAGCCCTTATATGTGTAATTATTATGATATCCTATGTTTACCGATAACTGTAGGAGTGATAACTTTTCTTATCCCTGTTTTATTCCTCTATGCTGGAATAGCCAAGAAAAATGTCAATTTAATGTTTGGTTTGACATCGAAGGGATGATTGCGATGAATATGGGGGTACCTGTGATGATGGGGAATAACCATAATAATCATGGTGATAATTGGGATAAATTAGGGGACAAAACTGTTCACAGAGAGAGTGGAGCAGTTGGTTGCGGATTATTCTAGAATAATCTGGTTCGACGAAAACTGCTAGCCTTACTAAATTTCCTGCTTTCCAGTGATATAAAAGGGATAAATTGAGTAATGTGCCAGCTTCCCATTTAAACAAACCTAATTTTTCTTTCTATATGATCAAATTACTGTCTAATTTTTAAATTTGATGATATTTGTACCGAGTAGTGATGAACAAAATATTTGTGTCGTGCTGTTTTACAGGTCTTTGTAACTGGTTTTATACCCTATTTTGGCAAGGCAATAAATTTCCTTCTTCTTACATGGATGTATGCCTACTATTGTTTCGAGTACGAATCTACCTTTCTCATAAACCAATTATTTTTTGTTCCTTCTAATGCATCACATTCTTGTCAAGTCTCCGGCATCATATATTTCGACTTTTCCTTTTCCTGTAGGTACAAATGGAACTTTTTGGGAGTGAGCTTGAATAAAAGGCTCGACTTCTTTGAATCAAATTGGGCCTTCTTTTCCGGATTTGGTATGCTTATTCATCTATGAGTTGCTTCTCCCATACTCATGATTGACTATAACATACCTTAGAATATATAATTTAGCATGCACTCCGCTTTTAGGCTTGCATCGATCTTTTTTTTCATCATAAAATAACTCTTTTAGACTTATGCTTCTAAAGGTTATGCTCTCGTTCATAAATAACACTTCTATGGTTTATTCATACTTGTTGAATATAAAATATATAAACACTGTTCTCTACTAGCTTAAGCTTTTAGAGAATAACGATTGTTTCGTATAACTTCACATGGTATCAAAGTTTGAGGGTTCTGAGTTCGAGTTTTGTCAGACTCCTAACGTTATTTAATTTCCTCTCATTTAATTAAGCACACGTCTTGGGTCTATTAAAATGTCTCGAGCCCAGATGTTATAAAATATATAAACACTGTTCTCTAACGGCTTAAGCTTTTGGAGAATAATGGTTGTTTCATATAATTTCACAATACTGCCGAATTGCTTTTCTCAATTAAATATTTTAAATTATATCGATAATTTCTTCATTAAGCTCGCCTTCTTTACGATTTACTATTTTGAAATTGACGTGGTTTGCTTGGTGTTCATACGCTTTACGCAGGGAGTCTATGCGTTCTTCCAACTTTCGTTTTCTCTCCACTCGTCAGCTATGGAGTTATGGCAATACTTTATCCACTGGTAGGATGAAAGTTTTTTGTCCTCTATATTATTTCTACTTTATTTTCGTGATAGACTTTTCTGATGAATATTGTGATGTGTTTCGTGTTCTTGCATCTTTGAAAGCTTGCAGCTTGCACCCACATCATACTTCTATTTTTTTGACTAAATAATTGATACAATATTGAGATGTGCCAACGTATTTAAATAGAGATATATAAACATATATACCTTTGTATTTATGCACCAAAAAAAAAAAAAAAAAAAAAAAAAAAACTCTAATTGGAAATTAACTCTTCCCCAATGAAATTTAGTCCATTGAATGGGTACTTGTTTATCATGTTGATAATATTTTTCATTACTCAAACGGCCATTTTGAGCAATGTAGCCTTCCAGTTTGTCTTGACAGCAGCGGGCACTGAAGCAGAAGATGTTATCGATTCTTGTAGAAAATCATGGGGAGGAGAACCAGAAAAGCTTCAAATATTTTATGTTGCGAGGAGATTTTCGTAAGTCAATATATGCAATGTCTTCCTTATATGCAGTAGTTTTGATTCAGTATATTAGCTTTGATTTTTGCACACAATATATTACTTCAATTTCTCAGGCTTCTAGAAATTACATGGTATGTTAATTTCCTGATCCTTAAGTTGAACCATGTTATTTCCTTTTAAACAAAAGCGGCTACCAACATTCCAAGTACTAGATTTTGCATTATTTATTTCGAGCGTAACGAAGCACTTTTTCGTTCGTTTGGGATTTTTAAATGTTCAAGGTAGTGAAAAGGCGGAAAAAGGTGAGAGGCATCACATAACTAAATGCCTGTTGGTCTTGAGTGGAACTTTTGCAAAAGTGCTGTCGAACTACGGCCTTTTCATTTTAAGATCTCTCCTATTTCCAAAACCAGACCAAACAAGCTTGAAAATTAGTAAATTGAAGACGAAGTGAGTGTTGTTCCGTAGAAAAAACACAGCAAAATAATGCAAACAGTTCAGAATTTCAAACCAATAAATTGTCAGAGGCAACTCACTATTGTTCCTTGTAATTATTTCACAACATATATTGATGTAAATTCCAAATGAGGAATCTTAACAAATATTTTTGTGCAGCAGCTTTGGTTCTATTTCCCAATACTTGAATAATATTATATTAGAACAGTTGAAATCTTAATAATAATATGATATTAGAGCTACCAATTTAGTATATAGCTGTGAGAATTTATGCAATCAAATTAATGCTACCCACCAAATTTGAAAATTTGTATTTATATTTAAAAGTAAGCCCTTAAAACTTCTTTGTTGATATTTTGTCTATTTGTTTCTTAATGTGCTTGTTTCTATTTGAATAACATATTTGTATTCTTTTCAGCACATTGGTGTTGCAACTGTTCCCCGAAGCTCGGAAGGAGCATTGATCGATGCGTCGATCCGTGACGCAGTTCGGTTCAGGTGCATCTCCTCTTTGATTTAATTCAAACTGTAAATATCTAAAATCTCTGTTGACAACCAACCAACCAACCAAACCACTGTAAATTTGATGGTTAAGTGGAGAAGAAAACAACATATCTTAGCTTCATTTGTAGAGTAAAAATTATTCATGTAAAAGATTTGCTTTTTGGGTATATATATATATCTGATGAAAAAGTTTGTGTAAACCTAGTTCTTTTGATAGTTTCTTAAACAAGTTTATCTTGCAGAGTTTTAGCAAATCAAATGTTTTGATTCAATACATTAAACCCTAAATCGAGCTCCGCTCAATTATATACAATTTTGAGATTAGGTTTTTGAAGTGATCTTTAGTTGAGTTATTTACAGAAGCACTAATGACTTAAAAGCGCTCATAACTACCCTGTGTCTCGCTTTTTATTCATATAATTCATCTTTTGAGTGCTAAATAGAATCATAACTTTAAAAAGATGAACAAAAATTGCAGAACTTGTGGCCATGCAATCATGCCCTAAGGGCTGGTTTGCAGTCTTAACATACATACCAATTATATGTTCTCCACATTACAGGAATTTTAATATCCAAAATAATTTTTCTTGCTTAAATTTGAGGAGAGAATAATGGTGCAATGTAAAGTAATAACTCTTTGTTGTGAAAATCATGCATAATAACAAATTCTGAACACCAATTTCTTCAATAAGGCGCATAAAGGCATAAATTTTCTATAGCTCTGGTGCGTAGAAAATTTCTGCACACTGCTTAATCTAGCTATTGATCAATATTGACACATCAAAGCTCAATCAATGGATTCTTATTTTCTCGTCGACTCTTGTATTATTGCTATTCATTAGTATCAATCCTGTGTTTTCAATAGCAAATAGCCCGATAAAAAGATGTATAAACATTTTCTGCACACTAGTGTTGTATATAATATACGCTCTATTTTAAGCGCTAAGGCAATGTTTGGTATTGGGTATAAAGGTTATCTTTCCTTTTATATCCAAACACTAATTTTGGATGGAAGAAACAGGTATTCTTCTCATACCAGATTATTTCGGTATAAGGGTGGAACAGCTATTCCAGAACAGATAAAACACATGTTTTATCTGTTACTTATTTTTTATTATTAATATTTTTTTTAATTAATTTTTTTTAAATTATAAGATATTTAAATTTATAAAATTTAAAATTTTTTTTATTATTTTATAAATTTTAATTCTCTCTATTTTTTTATTTTTTTTAATTTATCAAACATAATTTTTCTTAATTCCGATATAATTTTTATACTCAATCAAATATAAAATTATTTTAATTCGTATCTGAACTTATATCTTTTTCAGAAATAATTAATTTTTACTCATGTCCGAACTAAACGCAATCTTATTTATTCGAATAGTCAGAATTTCTAATATGAGTGTTTGAAATAACCTGCACATCTTTCAATGCCGGACCAATCATGATTCATTTTTCCCCCTCTCGAATTTTAACATGCAGTTGGATTAAAAAAAAAAAAAAAAAAAAAAAAAAAAAAAAAAAAAAAAAAAAAAAAAAAAAAAAAGCATAAAAATTAACCTAACTAAAAAAAACGTTAAATCATAAAATTTGCAGGTTTAGGGGAAGTTGCTGGGACACTTTCAGAACGAACTGTAGGTGAGGGGTTTTTTTTTTTTTTTCACAATAACTCTTATAAAATTTGTAATTTGATAAATAATTTTCTTAAAAATTTATTTGGCTAAATAACTCTATTTTGTTCAATTCAAATGCACGTCTTTAAAATTTAAAAACTAATAATAAATCATTTACCGCCTTCAATAAATACAGTAAACTAAGCTTAGTATGCCGTTTGAAATTTTGACATAATTATTTAGCAATTATGAACTTTTTAAAATCTATTTTGAAGCAAAAAAAAAATCTCTCCATACAAAATTGGATTCCTCTTGTGCATTTTATAACATTATCTGAGAAGTGCATTTCTAAAATAAAAAAAATAAAAAAAATTAGGAGGGAATGAACAAAATTTGAAATTGTGACTATATTATAATCTAAATATACAAATACACCAAAAAGTTCCCTAAACATCATCATCATCATCAATTCCCTTTCTCCCTCCTTTTGTTACAACCTTTTCAATGTTGTTGTTGTTATTTTCCGGATTCTAAACAACAAAATTCATCGATCACAAGTTATCCTCCTCATTGTTCATGGAGAAATCGGGCTCGTCGGGCTTCATCAGCTTCGGCATCTTCATGCTCGAACCCGGGACTACTGCGGCCCGCATGCCGCCGCCCTTCTTCTTCTTGTTCTTCGCGAACTTGGACGCGAGGATCGTCGCGCCGAGATGCGACTGGTGGTTGGTCGACGCGTTCTCGCCGCCATCTTCGCAGCCCGACCCGTCGTCGCCGCTTCTCGATCCGTCGTCGGCGTAATCTGTGAGGAGAGGCGCGCCGTCGTGCTCTCCGCTGCCGCCGCTGCCGCTGCCGCTGCTGCGGTGGTTTACTTCTCGGTCGTCCACGGCCTGCATGTAGTAGAGGCTCTCCTGTTCCGCCAGCTCCCGCGCCAGCTTCCGCTTCTTGTACCGCCGCCACGCCGCCTGGATGAAGCAGGCGCCCCACGACCTCCATTGGTGCGAGTAGAACCTGTTTCGGATTTTGCGTCACAAAATAATTTCGAAATCTAGCAAACCTAACGAGCAGTAGGATTGAAGTATGAGATGAGATGAAATGATAATGTGACGCCCCCAATAATCCCACATCGGATGTGGATGGAATTGTAATTGGGTTTATATGAAACATGGACACTAGTAATAATAACTGGGCTTAAGCATTTTGGGCTGTAGCTTGGGCCCAACGAGTTATTATTGCTAGTGGGCCGGGTCGTTACATTTGGTATCAGAGCCAATAATCAGCCGGATGTGTGTGGCGAGTCTCGGCTGCGCTGAGTCTGGATCTAGATGCTAGGGCTAGCGAGACGAGTCTCACATCGCCTGGTGATCTTGGGCTGCTGTGTGTATGTTTGGGCTGACAAGGACGTCAGGCCTAAACGGGGGGAGTCTGTGACGCCCCCAATAGTCCCACATCGGATGTGGATGGAATTGTGATTGGGTTTATATGAGATATGGACACTAGTAATAATAATTGGGCTTTAAGCATTTTGAGCTGTGGTTTGGACCCAACGAGTTATTATTGCTGGTGGGCCGGGTCGTTACAGGTAATGTGAGTAATGTGAGTTAATTATCGTGAATATTGAGCATGGCGCGATAACACGATCCAAAATGACTCGTAGGTTACTAAACAGCAATCCGTGGCTAGAAAATGACACAATTTTGGACATTTGAGGCCGTATTGCGAATATTTAGACAATCTTGAAACTGACACGACCAACACAACTGTTGAGCGCGAACACGAGCGATGAGCTCGGCTCGTGAACCCGAATTGCGACTCCTAGTATCTCTTCGCATAAGGAAACATACTTTTTCGCGAAGCATAGTATAAAGATCATCATATAGACCAAAGGTGTGCCTAATCTGCGGTTGAATTATTGTTACCTGAAGGCATGCTGGAGCTTCTTGGAGTGTAGGCGCTTGAACTGGTTGGCGACGAACTTGAGGTCCTCGGCACGGAGGGCGAAGGCCTCGACCTCGGTCAATGCGCGCACCGTGCGCGTCGACGAGGGGAAATTGGCGCTGGGGTTCGGCATGAGTGCCCACGTGAGGAGCTCCTCGCCGCAGAAGTCGCCAGGGCGGAGAGCGATGGAGTTGAAGAAGCCCGTGCGGCCGCCGTTGGTGGTGGAGCTCTCTAGCTGGCCGCGGATCACGAAAAGCATCTCGTTGACGGGATCGCCCTCGCGCACAATGTACGTGTCCTTGGTGCTCAGAGACGACACGAGACGCTCGCAGATGGCGTCCAGGAGCTGGGCGTCCATCTGTGAGAAGAACGGGACCTGCGCATTGGAAAAAAAGGAGGGAAGATGCGTTGAATAGTAAATTTTTAAAAAAGTTTTACGGGTACTACGAATTTGGTTCTTGAAGTTTTCGGCAAAAGTTTAGGGACAAGTAAGTTCTCCTCACAAACAAAATCATATGTCAGGACGAGTTTCTACCTTTTTCTCTTTACGAACAGGAAAGGAACAGTCAGTCGGTACTTACACGCCGAACGAGGGCGAGGCATAGATGGCGTTGGATCTCGCGACGGAGATCCAACGGCAGGGATCGGAGGATGGCTTCCTCGTCGACGCCTCGGGTGGCGAGCCACTTGTACTGGACGAACCGCTGGACGCGTTCTTGAAGGTCCGGAGGGAGCTGGCGGTGCCTCATCCACTCCTCGATGTCCCGCCGCTTGACCCTCCATTCTTCGAGTCTAATCGTGATTGATTGCAAATAGGTCTAAACAAAAAAAGGACAAGGAAATGTGAGAGGCGGGCATCTCATTGAAATTTTGATAGTTCAGATTTTTTTTTTTTCGTAAAAGTGGTGTTTTAGTAAGAACTGATTGAAGGAGCATTACCAACAACTAAGATTTGGCATATACAGAAACTAAGATTTGGCTCGTAAGAAATCGAAAAAATGGGAGTTCGAGGGCCGACAAGATTACCTGCATGTTTCCAATGAGATGAGAGAAGAGAACGAGACCAATGATACTTATGAGGATGGCAAATGATGTTTCTCCGATATATGTGCTGGTCGCCAAGTTTTGTGCGTATGAACTAAACAAAAACAAGAAATCACAATATATATAATATACCAAATTAGAGTCTCGTAAAAAGCTTAAGAGTGATATTATACAAGCATACGGCGATTTTAGTTTCATTATTTATTCATTAATCAGAATGTAAGATGTAAGTTGAGAAAGAAATCAATATAGTTCTTTCGAGAAGTTTCCCTTTGCATGCTTCAGGTATAGGAAGCTATCGAGCTCGGAATTGAGGCAGTTAAAAGACTAAGCATGCAAGAGATGAGCGAATCAAGAGCTCATTCTTTCGGGTGAACCTCGCTTGTTACTATTCCACTAACATACGACATTAACGTTTCGCATCGCCTCGTGCGCAACTTAATTGGCATCACCAGAAAAAAGCACGGCCAAAGAGGCAAATCAAGATATGCTATACTCATAGGAATTGCAGTGATTAGAAGTTGACCTGAGATTCCGAAGGCCCCACCAAAGACAATACAAATACTTCTCCAAGAAGGTTGCCGCAATAATCTCATTGTTCAAAGCATCAGCAAACATGCCAAAGTTGAAAGTGACGGAACTACTAGTGGCGTCGCAACTAGTGGGCACGACGCTGGAGTTAATCCAGGCCTTTCTTTCGGGTAGCTCCAAGCTACTACAATCCAAAAAGCTAGGGTTGCATAACGGTAAACCCATGGTTCCATTTTCCTTGCTACACTCTGTTACCCAGCAGGTGTACTGCCGCTCGATGGATAAAAGATACCACAAAGCTCCAAGAACCTGCGTTCAGATGTTTACTAGTCAAAGACTCATAAAATCGGGTACGAAGCATAAAAGTGCACCGCTAGCCACCGAACTCATTGCGAAATTTCACTTAGGTCGCCAAACTTTTTGGTTTCTTGCAACTAATGAGCTGAACTTTGCTTTCCCAGGGGAGAGACGAAAGTGGCAACTGACCACATTACATATTTGACACGTCAGAAGTATAACTATAGAACACAGTTTGAGAATGACGTGGCAGCTTAATCAGCTTCCACATCAGCTCTCCGATAGGAAAATTGAAGAGCACTCGATAGCTAAGACCTGATTGGAACCGAATATAAAGTTTAGCGACCTAAGTGAAATTCCGCACAACAAGTTCAGCGACTAATGATGCACTTTACCCGGTAATAAAGTATGGTTGTGTTATTATTAATGACGAGAATAACGGCAGAGACTAACATACGTGACTGGCCAGCATATAAAGGAGGAGATTGTATGCAGCTCCTGCCCATGCGGTCTTTGTAACTACTCCCGTCGCCTTGACAATTCTTGCATTCAAAGGAAATATAAGGAAAAGTCTAGGGATGTACTGCATCAAGACAATTAGGGACAGTGTGTTGTTCGTGTGATTCGCCGAAGAGCTGCTTACTGCTGGTATCACAAACCATATGATTATCTGTAAAAAAAACAAAACAAAGTAGTGTTATTCGTATAAATGTACCAGCAATCCAACATACAACAAGGTAGGGTCATCAAACAGAAGCAATGAACTCAATTCAAGGAGTTGAAGGAACTTCTAATAACATATTGCCCTCTCTTTTTTTCCTTTTCGGTAACCTTTTCTACTATAGCCTCCTCTTTAAGCCCTTTCCGAGCACGAAAGCTATCTATCACGGACTTAAGCTTTTCATGGCAATCGTAACACTTTCTTCCATGCTACGAAAGTCACCAACAAACAATGTTAGAGTTTCAGCCAACTCAGAATATTGTTCACCTATTCTTGCCACGGTATCCTTCAAGCGATTGGGCCTTTCCCTCAAGAAGGACACAAGTAAGATGAAGGCTGTCAACGCTCAAGCTCAACCCGTGTTAGGGGTGGCCAAAGGCGTGGCTTAGGTTTGGGCTAGGCACTTAGACTAAAATTTTCTAAGTCCCTAACATACCGCTGTTAATGATTTGTAACTAGTCCTGCCTTACATGCCTTTGCCCAGTCACAACCAATCTTTTCAGCCATATCTCTCATCTCTGGGTTAAAAACAAGTAAAAATCATAAACAGATTCATATATTATTACAAGTGTCCCAACCAATCAGACCTTATTTGCAATTAAAAGCCCAGGATTTCTTAAGCATTGCAATAGACAAACTTGTTAAAACCAAAAAGCAAGAAATAATCCACCATTCAAGATGGCAAATTAATGATCCTCCAGGCCCAACTTGCTGAATAAGGGGTGTTTCTCTACCCTAGACAGAGGCCAAGATGTAACATCATATAGCTAAGATCTGATAATAAAAAATGATTGTAAAACAACATTTACATTTGTAGGCATTTTCAACTACATGTTTTCAATATACCTCTCCCTTTTTTCGCCTTCGACCCTCGAATTCATGTTTTCATTCTCTAAAGAAGACATTATTATTATTATTATTATTATTATGATTATGGGATTTAAAACAAGTTCATTAAATAGAAATGCTTGGATATCTTTATGGGATCACAAAAACTGCTTTTCAACAATGTCCTACCATTCACAATTTTTCCAGATTTTGTTAAATGTACTGAAACAGGAATAACAAGAATTTGGGGAAAAAAGGAAAAGAAAAAACAGGGGAAGAAGAGTTTTGCCTGGGGAATGGGGAGCATGGCGACGAGGTCGATGACGAAATCGCCCTTGAGGTAGCGCATGGCGATCTGGTGCGGGTCCTTGACGAGCTCCCCTCTCCCGAACACCCGCGAGCTCGGGGCCACGAAGGCGATGCGGAACTTGAGCAGCATGTGCGCCAGGTAGAAGAGATCGGCGACCGTGCGGAAGAAGGTGACGGCGATCCCCAGCCCCACGTCGATGCGCACGCACGCGGAGCCGCCGATGTAGAGGAGGTAGAAGTAGAGGGGGTCGACGAAGAGCGCCACGAGGCACGACACCAGGAACACGCGGTTCCACTTCAGCACGGCGTCGCCGCCGGGGTCGAGGATGCGCCGCGGCTGCCACGGCCGCCTCCGCCGTAGCGCGTCTACCGCGGCCGCCCCCGGCAGCGGCGGAGGTGGCTTGCGGAAGGGGAGCGGGGGGCGGCGGAGGAAGGGCAACGGGAGCGCGCGCAGCGACGAGACGATCCGGGACGCGATGGCTGCGGCGGCGGCGGCGCTCATCTTCCATGGATCGGCGGCGCGGCGGCGGCGGCCATGGGAGGAGGGGGGGAAGGGGGAGAAGAAGATGAGGGAGGGGGAGGAGGAGGAGGGGGAGGGGAGAGGGATCGAGCGCTAGGGTTTGGAGGGAGCGGGGACGGTTCGCGGAGGGGAGAGAGAAGCGGCGAGGGTTTCGGAGGAGGTGTCGGCATTGATGAGGAGAGAGAGAGAGAGAGAGCGCGGGGAGTTTCGAACGAATTATTTATATGTACGTAGTCGTGGGGGAATATCATTGGTCGGGGATATAAACCTATAACGGAAACGAAAATTAAATTAAATTTAATTAATTAATTTGGTAAGAGTGTAGAGAAGCCCCTCAACTATGACGGAATATGAAATACATACTCACTCACTAGCGGGGTGGATCCGGTAAAGTTGTCTAAAATATATGATATTCTGAATTCTATTCGATAAAAAATGAATAGTATATAAATAAAAAAATTTATTATGTTCATATTTGATTTGGATCCGGATCTGACCTTTTAATAGATAGGTCGGAAATAGTTTTCAAATATGTATTCGACCCAGACACGGATCGAGTAAAAATACTCAATAATAATATCAGATAGAGTATGATAGTTTTTTTATGGCTCTTACACTCATAAAAAATAATTTATCTTTTTTATATTTAAATATTTTAATTTTTTTTTACGGATTTTATTGGGTTAAGTGCGATGCATTATAACACGAGGTTGGTGAGAAATTTATGATTTTTTCGCTTAATAAAGTTTATAAAAAATATATAATATGGATATCCGTATTCGATCTAGATCCGATTCGTATCCGGTCTTAAGCGGGTAGTATACGAGTAGTCACTTTTCATACATTCTCAAATAAATCCGATGGGTATGTTAGTAACTTAAGTATTCAGATCCGAACCCAATCCGAACTTAAATGGGTAGGGTATATTTTTTTTGCTATCCATTTTTTTTAGGATATGGGTACAGTATATCAACTATCCAGATCCGACCCAGTTCATAGACACCTGTAGGATCCGGAATGGTCCCGCTTTATTTTTTGTCGGAAAGGTGTGGATTTGGACTAGATTAATTTCAAACCTATTTTTGGCCCTTACTTACTATTCCATTCAGGGCTGATCAGGTCGGGAACGAATCTTTTACTGATCAAAGAAAGAAAGGGGCTTCCCGCCTTCTGATCATTTACTTAGCAGATCGGGACAGATTCAGATCTTGTTATATTTTCTTTTCTACTTACCGTCCCATTCGAAACGGATCGGGCCGGAGCTCCGCCAACCCAAATCCTCTCTAGAAGCAATTGCTAAACTAACAACTTTATTATTACAGTGTAGTTATCCCCGCTATGCAGCGAGTAGCTATTATCGAAATATTTTTTTTTATTATTATTGATTATAGATGATAGTATGAAAAAAATAAGGTTGCAATATGTAGTGTTCATTAAATATATAGAAGATTATAATTATCAAATGAAGAACACCAATTAAAATAATTTGCAATAGTTGGTAAAAAATTACTGAAAAAGTTTTTTTGGTCCTTGTTAACTCAACAATCAATATGATTAAACTAATAGTTAAGTCAGAAAAGTGAAAAGACTAAAAAAATAATAATAATAACTGAAATATAAATTAAACCGGTAAGAAAAAATTAATACACACCTACAAAAAAAAAAAAAAAAAAAAAAAAAAAGATAAAGACTATATTTAAAAATTTTCACACCTTCGTCCGATAAATGAGTTCACTGTTTAAAATTTTTCAACAATTCGACATCATAATAGTTTCATAGAAAAAAGTAATAATTGGGAGACAACAAATTCTAAGAACAGTAAAAATAAAAGAGAAGAAGGATAATAATTTGGGAATTTTTTAAAAATAACCCTATAACAATTGGAAATTTGGGAAATAACCCTTCCAAATTTAATTTTGCAAAAATAACCCTACTTTTGCCACCTCAGTGCCACGGAGGAGAGAGGAACTGAAGACGCTGAAGCGTTCAGCGCCGTCACAAAAAACCTGTGAAGGCGCTGAATGGATCAGCGCCTTCAATAGCCTTCAATATGAAGGCGCTGATCCATTCAGCGCCTTCACAAAAAACTGTGAAGGCGCCGAATGAATCAGCGCCTTCATGCGTCTTTGCTAAAGGCGCTGTTTTATTCAGCGCCTTCCGCACACGCTACAAGTTGAGGACTTGGCCACGCTACAAGTTGAGGACTCCCACCTTTAACTATGTTAAAGATGCTGATTGGTTCAGCGCCTTTAACATAATGTTAAAGGCGCTGAACCGTTCAGCGCCTTTAATTTAAATGTTAAAGGCGCTGAACCGTTCAGCGCCTTTAATTTAAATGTTAAAGGCGCTGAACCGTTCAACGCCTTTAATTTAAATGTTAAAGGCGCTGATCCATTCAGCGCCTTCACAGGATTTTTGTGAAGGCGCCGAACGCTTCGGCGTCTTCAGTTCCTCGCTCCTCCGTGGCGCTGAGGTGGCAAAAGTAGGGTTATTTTTGCAAAATTAAATTTGGGAGGGTTATTTTCCAAATTTCCAATTGTTATAGGGTTATTTTTAAAAAATCCCCTAATAATTTGATAGTACAGTGGTTCCATATGTGCCAAACTTATCTACAACCTATGTTGTCTAGGTACTATTTGTTAGTACATTTTAATTTAGTCCGTTCTTGCATGTGTCAAATTTTAATAGCTCAAAAAAAATTAATAATAATTCAAAACCTATAAATGCTATTTTAATTCTTAGAGATAATGCATCGAACAGTTGGCGAGTGTGGTAAACAATCCCGATGTCGTGATATCCAAACAAACGATAGCCTTGCATATCTCTTCCTAAATCCAAATAAACGAATCTCATATTAAAACAATTTAATTAAAAGAAAAAAAAAAGAAAAAAAGGGAGGGAGTTTAGTACGTTGATGCTGAAGGGGTTGAATTGGACGTCAAATGAGGCGGCAAAGAATGAGGGGGTTTGAGAGTAGGTGAGAAAGCGAGCACTACAACCATAGCCCACGAAGAGGAGGCCATGGCGAGGGGCAACGTAGGGGTTCTAACGAAGCTTCTCAGCATAGCAGTGAAGGCTCTAGCAAGCTATACCACATCCATCATAAATGATATGATGACCAACTCCTCCATTAATAAGTTGTAGGAAGATATGAGCGGAGGTGAAGAATATATATTTTGAAAAGGGATGAATGAAAAACTTTCAATAAAAAAAATATTGCCACGTGACAAGTAACATGAAAAATAATATATATATATATATATATATATATATATATATATATATATATATAGTCCGGCTAAAATATTATCGATAGTACTAAATAATTGGTACTATCAAATTTTCAGCCGTTGAATAAAAAAATATGCGGTTGGAATTATAGTAGTCTCGTAAAATTTTTACTATTCAACCAACCACCTAGATTACCCTAGGGGACCACTATAATTCCAACCGCATATTTTTTCATCCAACGGCTAAAAACTTGATAGCACCAATGGCTTGGTGCTATCGATAGTATTCTAACCTAATTCTATATATATATATATTAACAAATATAAATGTAATTTTAATATAAAATTTATAGTAAAATAAATAAAGAAAATGATATAAACCACTTTATCCCTCTAAAATATATTAACATCCCTTTTCTCTTTTTAGATTTTTTTAATGCAAATTCAGATACAAATATGTATAGAATGCTAAATTTTGACATCTATATTCCTAATCTATCAAATTCAGTGTCAGATTCGATCAGAACTTATCCTAACCACTTTCACACCTACCTATTGTCAATTGGTTATTGTTAAGGATAAATTTCAAGCAAATTATTAAAAAAACCTATAAGATCTATGAAAACTATTGTGTTGCTATCTTACATGGTCAAAGATGGACAAATTCAATTGAACAAATTTTGACTGGAACCTTCTTTGTTCTAAAACAATTGATTAATCATTGCAATCCACTAATAAAGACTTTACATTTGGCCCAAGTTATTTGGACACATCACTTTTATCAAAAATCTCTCCAATAATTTATTGCGATAGAAACAGAAACACTAAATTAAAACTTCTTCAATATGAGGCGCAGAATCTTATCTCAAATTCTATCCACTGTAAAAGCTCCAAACTTATATCCAAAATCAGGTCTTTATTTGAATTTTTTTTTATAAATAATCTTATTTTATATTATAATTTTAAAAACAACCCTCTTTAAATTAAATTTGTAAAAATAGTCTTCTATATGCGGTGAACCGTTCACCGCTTTTAAAAGCGGTGAATAATTTATCGTATTTTAAAAGCGGTGAATGGTTTACCGTATATAAAATGCGGTGAAACATTCTCCGCTATTAAATAAAATTCATTAAATTTTTTAAATTTAATTTATTTTAATTTATTTTTAATTTAAGTTTATTTTTTAATTAATTTTATTTTATAATTTGATTTTTTTAATTTTTTTTTAATTTGAGATAATTTGAAAATATAAAAAATATATGGAATTATATATTAATATTTAATAAATAAAAGATAAAATTATTCGTTAAAATTCAATTTCGCTACGTAATTATTAGTGATATATTTTTTATTCATTTTAGGATTTCATTTGTAAATTTATATCCGCTTTTATATAAAATATCTTTTATATAAAATATAGAAATTATATTAAATTTAAAATTTTAAAATATAAATTTAAATATAGCATCAAATATTTATAATTTATTATATAATATAAATTCATACCTGTATTTAAATCCGTCTATTTTCATTTTTTATATCCGTATTCAAAATTTTATTAACATAATGGACTAAATTCATCGCTTTCTAACTAAAAACGGATGAATCATTCACCGCTTTCTTAAAAAGCGGTGAATGGTTCACCGCATTTAGAATACTTATTTTTCTAAGCCTATTTTTATAAATAATTTTTTTGTAGGTTTATTTTTATAATAAAAATTGTTGGGAGGATTAGTTTCGTAAATAACCCCTAAATTCAACCCTTATTTTTCAAGCACTACAAAATTGCATTTACCTTTGCTTATATTCCAAGATATATTACAAGAAATATATATATATATATATACAATTCCTTTTTGCCTGACCAATCAATCCTCAAACAAAAATCAGTCAGGTTCCCTCATCATGTAAAGTTTCATCTGACTTAAATTCCTACTTCTATCGAAAGTAGTATAAGCAAAGGTAGGGCAAAAAAAAAGAACAAAAATAAGAAGAAGAAAAAGTACCTTCGAAGATCTCCCTTTTTCTTCATCTCTCTTCTGGTGGTAGTTTTAAATTGGACAGAAGCACATTCCAGCCAAAATAAGGATCCACCAGAAAATACTATATCGGCGCTTTCTTATACTTTCAACTACTTCTTGAATGTATATTCCTCGAATAAGTTACCAATAGAGCTGTTGCCTTTGATTCCCGGCTTTGACCACCGAGGCAAAACTCTACCAGAGGGATTCTTCTGAAGGTTCTGATTCGATTCATCATTCGTCGAGTCGTAGCCATCCAAATCGATATCGTTGCATCGATCATCGTAGTTTGATATGGTAATAGAATCCGAGATACCCTTCTCGGCGTTCTTTATCTTTGTTGCGCGCTTTTTGGATTGAACTGTGATTTCCGCAAAATCGTCATCTTTGCTATCTGAATTGATGGTTTTTGAATGTCTTCTCCTTTTCATTGCATCGGCATTCTCGTTGCTGCTGCCGCTGCTGCTGCTGTTCTTGTTTGCCTTTTGGTGCTCTTTAATGGTAGACTCTATGGTTTCAATCACACGATCTCCGTACTTATTTACTTTTGCTCTGAATAATAATCAACATCAGTATGTATTTATGGCAGGAAGTGTTCAGAAAAGAGCTTAGTTTGTGAATAAATGTATGAATAGTCGCTGCAATTCTGCGCAAGGACTGTCGTGCCACTGGCACGAGGTGTGCCGGTGTGCCATCGGCACAGCACGGCACGGCACACCAGCACGCTTCCTTTTTATATGCAACACGAGAGGCACAAGATTATCAGCACGGGCGACACAAAGTGGCACAAATCGACCATGGTAGACCATGCCACCATGCTGACCAGCACGGAAATTCTTGCGTCCATGACATTTAGACTTAGTCCCCGAACTTTTGAAATAAACATTTTTAGTTCCTAAATATACCTAGATTTTGGAATTGTATCACGGACTCTCTGTCCGACATCCATTAAACCATGTTCTGTACACTTGGCCTCTCCTGTAAAATGACTACTTTACCCTTTTACGTAAGATAACTCTCTTTTAAGTTTTTATTTTATGATGATAACATGATCATTTTACAGGACAGGAGTCATGTGCAGAGCGCGTGACTCAACAGATGTTGCACGGTTGATAGAGCCAGAGATGTAATTGCAAAATATAGAAGAGTTCATGGAATAAAATGTTTTAGAAGCTTAGGGTCTAAAATCGCAATATCACGGAAGAATTGAGATTCACCCTTTACTAGTGTCGCGCAAAGTGTTTTCACTTAAAATAGTTATTTACTTACTTGCCAATGCCGCTTATCTCGAGAAGCTCTTCTTTGGTTCTTGGAATTTTCTTGCTAATCTGCTGCAGTGTTGCATTTCTGACAACATAAAATCAAGTATCTTAGCTTTCAGAAAAAGTTTTACGTTATTAGAAGGGTTTTTTGCCTACACACCATTCAAACGTGTAATTGCATGCATACCCCTGCAAAGTAGAAATTATTGCATGTACCCTCAAAATCCTATTAACTTCCATGCATGTCTCTCCAGGGTCATTTGTATCAAAAAAAATATTTACAACGATACGCCTGATTTTGATGTAGATACCCATGGCAGGGCGCACATGCAAATAAGCAAGGTTTTAAGGGGCATGCACAAAATACCAACTTCATAGAGGGTATGCAAAGAGAACACCCAAAATGAAACGGCAAGAATTGAGATTATATACATGGATAGTCAATAAAAAGTACCTACCCAAATATGTGATAAGCCATAACACCCTCGCCTGCTTCTTTGACAAGCACAGTTCGAAGCATACGTAAAGCAGCGTAAAGTTTAGCTGACAGATTCTACACAGATAAAGAATCAATTTCTGATTCAAATAGAGGTAAGTGTCAGAAGGTCATTTTGCACAACACGTCCAATATTTTCTAGATTTTGCAACTCTATCATACTTTTGGTTGTTGAGAAATGCAAGTGTGCACCCAAAAGTAGGGTGTAAATGTTAAACCCTTCCCATCCAAGTGTTGAGACAACCCTTGTTGGATTTTTAGTGCTAAAAAATTGGAGAGTGAGAAAACTAGCAGGGAGTTTATGGCCCATGGATGGAAGGGGTGTAAGATTTACACCCACTTCTGGGTGTGTATGTAGTATTGCTCTTTGTTGTTTCCGTAATTTGAATAAAAAATATCATCGCGCAGACTCAAATGCTCACAGCTGGAACTCTTATACATTAATTTGTCACGGATGTTAGGAGCACTTCAACATACAAAAGAAAATTTTACTATGAACCTGAGTTGCAAAATTGAAAAAAAGATGGATATTTATGCAAAAACCATGCATCAGAAATCAAATTTTTAGTTCACTAATATATTGATGTTAGCAAATACCAGGTCTATTTCATTTTGCACTTGGCCATTCATGTCACTTTGTTGGGGACATGCCATTTCTGGAAGTAATGAACCCTTCGCTGGCGTAATATTAGATTTGCTAGTTCTTGATGCCTTTGTAGGAGCAAGGAACCTGCAAAATAGGGGATATCTCAAGTTAATAAGTTGTCAGTAAGTAGCAGAGTGAAATCATTTAGTTAGAACTTCATAAATGGAAATCAAGGTTAAATTATAGTTTCAGCAACCGTCAGCATCTCAAATCAAGTTCCAGTAAGAAGGCCAGCTGTGGCTTTCCTTAAATGCTGGAGATCAATAAGCAGTTGAATACAGATGGAAGTGGAATTATAAATAATTAAAATCTACAGAAAGAAAAGGATGAGGAAGATAACTTAAAAGCCACTGCCTGGTGCTTCCAATCATTTTGTGAATTTCAAGTTGGTTTTTCCACTAAAATAGAAAAAATCATGATGACTCAAGTTGCATAGTAAAATCTTCCCAGATCTTTGTGATCTGCCACTTCCTATTTATTATAACTTACCAAAGTTTCAGCCTTTCTTCAAAAAGCAATAAGAGTCATAAGCAAGCAAAAATTTCCAAACATGGCAGAAATAGATAGCAGAGGCGCTAAATAGTTAAGTTTTGAGTAAAAACAAGAAAAAAAGGAAAAAACAAAAAACAAAAAACAAAAGCATGTTGATTATAACTAAAAATGAAAAAAAGAAAATTAGGAATAACGTGTAAGTTATAATTACAGTTCAATATAGGGAGAGGCACTAGTTTCTGATCTATTAACTTCTATAGGAAATGCTCACATAGATAAAAAGAACATTCCAACTAGCTAACAGAAAGAACATATAACTAGAAATATACTAAAAATTTTGCTGCTCGCACAATGTAATTATCATAATTTTATTTTAAAAGCAAAATGTCAAACCTCAAAATGATGGCTTGATTTCCCAAACGAAGTCTTTGAACTTTAGTTTGATTTACCTGCATACAGAAATACAGGATAATAATTTGCAGTATAAAAAAAGAGAGAACAATATCCAGTTCTGCGATGCAAAAGCTATGGATTACAAAGGGCTTGAACAGAGCTGTTCAAAAAACCACCAGCAGTTTTATTGATTAAATCCTCGAGCTTCTTGCCAGAGCAGAAGCAGATGCTTCAAATGGAGCCTCTGCTTTTACGGCCCCAAAAGCTCATTTCAATTTTCGGCCAATGATTGGTCTCTAGATGCTTCTTTTTGTTGTAGAGAAACAATTCAAATGGCAGGTCAAACAAACACAAAGTACAAGTTACTGAATTTAATCACCTTTAAGACCGAAGATACAGATCCATAAATGTCGCTTTTCTTGATGTCCTCCACAAGAAAATCCTCTATAACTAAATGGCGTATTATTCTCGATGCCTCGCCTTTTGCAAGATGCTTTCCAGCTCCATGAAGGCTAAGAGCATCATGTCTGTGTTTCTTGACCTATACGATACAGAACAGCATTGGTGGTTCATACCATAGTAAGCAGGTATTCTGCGAACAAAATTAGGCCATATGGTTTTTCTTGGGCTTTCTTTTCTTGTTTCTTTTATGTTCTGACAACAGTAATATTGAAGATCCTTCCTAAGTGCATTTATAACCTAGGAGAACTTGAGAAAAAAAACAAAAATAAAAACACAAGTAGCCACATATGCATTTCAATACTTAGAAAGATACCTACAATTTGGCTCATTGAACCCTTGTATACTTCCAGAATATGAGATGTTGAGTAGTGCTGGCCTGTCAGTAACACTAGCTCAACCTGAGAGAAGTTAAAATTGAAAGAAATTAATCAGTTGGCCACTGCTGGCCTGTCAACAACACTAGATCAACCTGAAAGAAGTTAAAATTGAAAGAAGTTAATCAGTTGGCATAAAGAATAATTAAATGATCAAGGAATAATTCGAAAACATAGTGCATAAAAGGGGAGATATAAGAAGATTTTATCTCTAACCAGCTGCCTTGCAATATCAGTGACATCTTTCTCAATGCAGCTAACCATTTTTGAACAATTATCACAGGTTTTCCGGCAGTTTGCAGGATCAAATTTTTCACCAAAATGGATCAGTTGTAATAAACGTCTGCAGTCCACCTCATTTTCACAATAACTAACCTATAATTGTAAATAATGAAGTAGTTAATAGTGAAGACTGTTAAATAATCAATAAGAAAATTACATCATCAATCACTGAATATATAACAAAGTCTCACTTAGTTTAATGAACTTCAAAATGTTGCAATTGAGTCGTTGGGCTTCACTTTTGTGTTTCAATCAAGTGACTCCATCAAACCCCGTTAAGTTTCCCTAAGGGATGACACGGCGACTGATTCAGCTGCTGCATCATCTCCAGGAGATAATGAAGTCGCACTACAGTTGACTCAGTTATCTCGTCATATCTTGAAGATGATGCAGCAAATGAATCAGCTACCAAACCATCCATCTGTTCAGGAAGTTGAAGAAAAATTGACAGAGTGACCTGATCGGAAAGAACATTGAAGTTCAGCGACTTCATTGCAACTAATTAAAGTTCAATGACCTTTAGTGAAACTTTGTTCAGAGATTAGTTGTGGTCATTCACCCAATAGTCAATAATCCTATTTTGCTAACTAAGATGAATTTATTTGAGGTACCATGCGCAAAAGATTCTCAATATTCGTCTCAAACACCCGATCGCTGCTGGCAGAAAAGGCACCTCTTGATCCAGAAGCGAGAGGGCTCTGCTCTACAACTCCTTGACTAAGCATATATTTGACACGAATCTGTAAATTTAAAATACAAAAGAGAAAAGATTAGATAGCCACAAATGGAATGGGCCAGTTGTGCCTAGCTGGAGCCTCTTCAAAAGTGTTGTTTGACAAGAGCTATTCGAAAAAGCACAAACAGCTTTTTTATAAAATCTCCTCAAGATATTTCCAAATGCAGCAGCAGAAGTTTCAAATAGGAGCTGTTGCTTTAGGGCTCAGAACCACAGCAGAAGAGCCAAACAACATGTTCAACACAAGCTAAGTATTGTTTTTTGAAGTAAAGAAGCTGTTTCGGAAGCAAGACTAAATAAGTACAAAGTTTACCATGTTATAAGTAACTAAAAGCACACTGAAATGCAGTGACTTACATAATCACTATAGTTGTAATATAGAACACATGATGAACGTTGACCATCTCTACCAGCACGCCCACACTCCTATAAGATGTTAAAACAATGAAAAGAAAAAACATGTAAAACCTCTCAACGTCATCCAAAACTTCTTTTAAGATGTGCATTACTCAAACCTCATTAAAAATAGGCAAATTTACCTGATGATAACCCTCAATAGATTTCGGAAGTGAATGATGAATGACAAACCGGACATCAGGCTTGTTTATACCTGAAACGCATATATTAGTATGTGACTTCTTAGCTCCACAAAAATTTAAAAAAAAAAAACAGTTGGGCTTCAAAATTTCTACCCCAGAAAAATCATCTATTTACATATATATCCCCTGTAAAATCTGAAGTTTCACATATACCCCTCAAAGATGCAGTTTCTTCCATCAGGTATCCTTATATTAGGCTGGGAAGTCATCAAATCAATGCAGAAAATTGGTTTGCTATTGTGAAAGTTCCTGAGGGGGGCATTTTGTAAAGTACAGGGTATATACGAAAGAAATTATGTTTTGCACAGCAGAGATGAAAATGAGAGTTTGCAGGGAATAAATATCTCAAAAATAGATGCTACAGTTAACTAACCCATTCCAAAAGCAACTGTTGCACAGATTATATTGATCTCATCTTTGCTCCATTGCTTCTGAACAAAAGCTCGCTGAGCAGGATCCATACTACCATGGTAAAATGAAGCTTTATGTCCATATTCCTATAAGACCTCAAAAAAAAAATATTATGTTTAATTAAGCTCGATATTAGGTGGCAATTAGACAACACAGTGTACCTTCAAAACTAGAAGGATATTAGACTATATGGTGTACTTTGAAACTTGAATTATACACTTAATTAACTTCATTACATTTCTTTCGAACATAGAGAAGCATGCAAGTTTTCACCTATTAATCGCTGATAGATAAGTTTATAGTTCGATGTTTCTTTATAATCTTGGCTGCTTTTGTCAGGATGGAGTTGGTATTAGAGTTCATCCTAGTTATCTGAAGAGTGAAAACTGCAAGGTGCACACATGACATTGTAGGAGAGAAGCTTATAGCATGTCTATAATACAACATAAAAAAAAAATTATTGTAGTCGTACCCTATAGGTAAAGTTGCAGTTTCGATTTTAGATCCAAAGGATTTTCTTACTGATTATCTTTAAGCTTAAGACTAATTTTAGTTTTCTTATTAGAAGTTCTTCTCATTTTCAAGGTTAATTAACTTCATCTGCCTGTTGATACAATCAACTTGGTCACTTGCTGTCCTTTGGTCAGATTACAAGAAGGAAGAGAAGCTAGCATAATTACGTTACAAGAAACTACAATGTAAAGATACCAAGCATTGAAGCTCAAATTCAAAACAATTTTAGGTTAAAATTCATGTAATCAAACAGCATAAAACCTCAAACAACTATAAATATTTCTAAAAAGTCAGAAGTAACTTCAATATTCAAGACCTGTAGTTTCTCGGCAACTTTTTCACAGTCCATCCTCGAAAGGCAATATATAATACCGCATTCATCAAAATGATTTTCCTTGATAAACTTGTCAATGTCTTCGAGACACTTTTTCGTCTTGGGCAAAACAGAATACCTGCAGAAGTTATGTGTCAATTTCCAAAGCATCCATCAAAAGCTTAAGAAATCATATATAACCATCAAAACATCAAAATATCACAAATACCCTTATAAGATGCATATTCTATCATAAACACCCTTTTCTGAAGGTATTTATGAATTATCAGAAGCATATCTTCAAGGACAATAATGATAGTTACAAGGCATTCTTGAGTATTTCGAAGATTTGTGTTTTCTAAAACGGGCACGTATGATATTTTCTATGTTTGGAAGGGATACGTGAAATTGTAGGTGATGCCTATAATTTTTCCAAAATTTCCCAGTCATGAGTCTTAGAAAGAAAATGGTGAAAAGTCTGTCAGCCCACTCACCATAAATTTGGGCGATTAAAGCTCTGCCTAAAAATAATGCAATTTACAAGGCCAAGAGCTTGCACAACATCTGCCTTCACACTAGCTGTTGCTGTAGCAGTTAGAGCCAGAACTGGAGTACTCGGGAACTTTTGTTTCAAAATACCCAGCCCCTGCTTCGTTGAACAAACTCATGTAAGAAAATAGAAGGGGATTTTACATATATATCCCTACAAAATCATCTATTTACATTTATAACCCTGTAAATTTTGGATTTACAAGCATGTACCACTGGAAAGCACAGTTTCTTACATATACCTTTATATTAACATGGGAGTCCAGCCCAATTCATGGAAGCAGTTGGCTTAGTATTAAATATTTTTATTCAAAGAGTCACTTTTACTAAATATAAGAAAAAAAAATTAAGTTTTTGGAGAGCATATACAAAATTAAGATTTGGCATGAAAATACATATAATTGAAAGGCTTTTGAAGCTAGTGGATCAGGGTTTGATCACTAGAACCTGGTAATCCGGCCTAAAATCATGGCCCCACTGGCTGACACAATGAGCTTCATCAATAACAATTCTAGCAAGCGATCCCCGTGAATGCAAAGATTCCAATTGTCTCAACAAAGCATCGCTCCTGTGCTTCAACATAATATTCAACATCATATTGTGTAATCAGATCTCATGTAAAGAAAAGACATATCTCCAACTGCTTAGTACTCAATGCATCACAAACTATAAAATTTTCGGGCGCCTAGCATACTATATTCTAGTATTCTACCAATGTATATCAACCTTCTCAACTAGAAATGTGCACTAACAAGATTTTTTTTTTCTTTTTTTTACCAAATGTTCATCACCAAGTTTGTTTTACCAAATGCACATCTTAAGAACAGTGGCTACTAGGGGTAGCAAAATACAAGCCAAACCAATTAAGCGATTCAATCCGTCCCAAAAAAAACCGCATCTAAATAAACAATTCAACCCAAAAAAAGAGATCCGGACAAATTATTCTGTTTGGGTTGAAATTCAAGTCGGATCCAGAATAAAAATTCGAAAAAGCCGATCAACAACCTGTAAGAATTTAAGTACCCATCGGCATGGACCATGCCCCTCCCTACTGGACCATGCCGATAGGATATTGGCACGGTACAAACACCGTGCCAATGTCACTACTCAAAGCCCTCTTTTTTTGAATTAGCAAGTAATTGCATTAATAAAATACAAAAGATTTGATAAAGAATATATTAAGGGCAATTAGAATACATTAGTGAGAACGAAAAATATTTTATGCCAGATCGTGCCAGCACACAAAGTACTTTGTCAATGGCACACATTGGCAAGGCACGGCACGGCACAACACGGCAGCACTATGTCGTAATGTGCCGGCAAGGCTGCATGACTTTGGGCCACAACACAAATTCTTGACGACACCGTTTCGCACTAATAGCTCAAATAGTACAGTTAAATTATATTAGGTTATTTGTTTTAAATAGTTCATTTTAAAAAGATATATGAGGTCTCACTACGATTACGATATTTTTATGTTGAATACACAAATTTTAATTCAAATTTTGATTTTTTTTTTTTTTTTGAGAAAAGGCAGCATGCTGCCGCTTCATTCAAAGGGGAAATGAACTCAGCTACACGAGAAGGGCCTCCCGGCCTCTAGGCCAGGAAGCGGGAGACAGAGAAGGGGTTAGCAGAATAGTAAAAAAGAATAGTAAATTTTGATTTAAAACATGTTATTTTTATGTTTTCTAAAAATTGTCTTAGAATAGGATCCAAACAAATCTGGATATGGACACCTGATTTTAACCAAGTGCAGATTCAGACACAATGAGCCTGATCCAAACACAGTGAACATTCAATGTCCCTAATGATTGTCCAACCCTGTTTTGACCCAGACGCGGACTTTTGCCACCCATAGCAGCTATTAATATAACACAAAGCCCAGTTGGGCAGTTTCAGATGTAACTAGTACTAGGACAGCCGCAGCTTAGCAAGCTTGTGAAACAATTTTACGAAGGCAGCATTTGTATTATAAAATGAACAGCAAAGAAACACAAGATTATTTCACGAGGCATAATGGATAGTAGAATTTCACGTACAAAGATTTGCTCAAAGAGCTAAAAAGAAGACTTCATTATAGAAGCAGTAATAGGTCATGTAGAAGTACCAGAAATGTAAAACTTCAAGTTCAAAAATTCCATTTCATCAGTGAGACATGTTTCTTAGTTTGACATCAAAAATATAATTTTGTGTAATTACGCGTTTTTTAGTTCAAAAAAAAGTTTATTCAACGAAAAATACTCAAGTACATTGAGAACAAGTAGTCACAAATCAGTTTTATTTCTAAAAGTTTCACTTGATGGACAATAGTAAAAACATCATAAAATCTCTGTAACAAGGAGGTTTTCTCTAATATGCCCACACCATGTATGAAAAGTTACAGGCTAATTATACAAAGCAAAGTCATATTGATTCGGTGAGGTCAAGGATATTTAAATATTTCAAGCAAAAAAGGTGATAAAAGAATGTTACAGTGAATGAGTTTCAAGACCATGTGTACTTGTTTGATCGGTCGTATATGGTGTGGGCATTACAAAAAAGACATGCTCCTATATCACAGCCCTATTATCGTAATACATTATGATGTACTTATAGACAAAGAACTTAATATAGAAATTATCATTTCTATAAGACTAAATATAGAATTATATAAATCATGCATTATGACCACATAGATGCAAGTTTGCAGTTAACAAGTAAACTAGTATTTTTTTTGTATCCACAAGAACCAAGTGATTTAAACTTACCTGGCAACTTTTTCAGGAGTGACATACAATAGTTTATATTTACAGAGACTAGACGTTAGCTCTCTAAATATCTCCTGCTGTTCAGCCCACTCCATATTGGCACTTAGATAAGCAGCAGGAATATTTGCCTGCTCCAAAGATACAATGTATGAGTTGTCAACAAGTAATAAAAAAAAAAGGGTAACATATCTAAAGAGTGCATACCTGCAATAAATGCATGATCTGATCCTGGATAAGTGAGACGAGAGGAGAAATCACTAATGTAATTCCTTGACTTATCAAAGCAGGAAGCTGCAAGAGTTTAAGATTTAGGCTATTGCAGGAAAGAGAAAACTAATCTTTAGTATAAATCACTGCAGTACAACCAACCATTAAAAAGAAACATATATTTACATTATTGCACTGAATAATCATCTATTTACATATTTATGTCCTACATTTTCATTTATGTCCTTCGATGATATAGCTTCTTATATATATAACAGTACACTCGATAATACTCCTCTTTGGAGATCTTTTTCCAACACGACCAACTTCACCATGGATTGGACGACAAAAGTGCATTTATTCAAGGCTAAATAGAGAAATATAGATTTCACAGGGGTATATGTGCAAATAGATGGTCTTGTGGGAATATATATGTAAAATTCCTATAAAATAGTATGCATCATTTTAATTTTACAGAGAGGTTAAGGCAAACATTAGAGCTTATCATGTTGGCTAGTCATAACCTCATATGAAACCACATCAAAGCAAGGTGTAAAAGGTGACAAAACTTAGCAACATATCTAATGGGAGAATCTGTCAGAAACCCACACATTGGTAAGTAATGTCCGGTGTAAAAGGTTTACCTGGTATGTCAGGCTCTTTCCACCACCAGTAGGCATCAAAACAAAAACATCACATCCACTCATTGTTGCATTAATCACCTCTCTTTGATTGGGGCGAAAGGAGTGGTTTCCGAACACTTTCCTGTTATTAGCCTACGCAGAAAGTAATGAACAGTGCCTATAAGTTCAAAATGCCAAAAAGAAAGAAACAAGATGAAAAAGGAAATGAAAAAAAAAAATACGTTGTTTAGCATACTACCTCGAGTTTCTTGGTCCATGGAAAATCCATACTCTTCCACTTTGTGTCACTTGATCCTTCTATGTACTTAACATCGATGAGCTTTGGAGTGAATACTTCCCTTTCTACAGGAGCTGATGGAACACCTAAATTATCTGTATACGAAGGCATAGGCGAGTTCCAAGTCCCACCATGTCCTGACTCACTTCCTATATGAACATTGGATCTAATTCTGTCAGGATCCATAGAGTAAGTGCTTGCTGTGAAAGCGCTCACTGGTGTCATTGGTTGGACTCCCTGTGTGGCAGTTGTTGAGGCCATTGAATGTGATCTTTGTCTTTCATCATCCTGTGTGGACCTTTGCATATATTTCTCGAGTTGCTGAATCTTCTTATTTAGTTGCAACCTGGTGGGCAAAAAAAAGAGGCACAGAATAACTTACTACAACCAAACAAGAAGAAATATATAACTGGCTGGTTCGCCCGCCTTCATCTTCCCTGCTACAGAAAGCAGAAGCTACAGAAAGCCGAACATATATTGGCCTTAAGGACAAACCGCTCTTGACGAAGATTTTCAGAATGTCGAGGGCTAAGATCAGCAGCATTATCTAGAAGTTCATTCGATACAGCAATCAACTGATCCTTCAGCTCTTGTAAATGAGCTGCAGCCTCTGAACAAAAAGCCAGCTGCATAATTTAAGAGATAACGGATCATTATCATGATGCAAAATGTTTCATAGTAAACAAAAACAAATATATACATATGCATATATTGTATATATGGATGGCAAAATGAGTAGCGAATGTATGTATATAATGAGAAGGCTTACCTTCAAGCCGTGAATACATATTTCACATAGTTCTGCAGGCAAATTGTCTTCTTCATGAAGCATGATATTATTTCTATGATCGACTGGAGTAAAAGGTGAATTTCTATGGCCTTTAGGTACTGATCCTTCAGGTGTGCAGGTGGCTTGATAATGTTCCATGACTATTTGGTCAACATCAATATTCTAACATAAAAAATCAACTCGTGAAACTCAATAATTGGTCTAAAATCAAATTTTTAGAGCAAAATGAGTTGGAACTTAGGGCCTTTTCAAGATGGCTGGAGCTTCCGCAGAAGTAATTTTAGAGATAGAGCTATTGAAAGGAGCACTATCAGCTTTTTATTTAAACATGGGTTAATTATAAATTTGCCCTTGAATTCAACCTCAATTTCAATTTTATTGTAACAATTTGGTCCTTGAGTACTTTACATCACAATTTCAGTCTTTAAGAAAGAATCAGCCCATTTTTAGACTTTGCTTAGTTAAAACTTAAAACTTAAAAGTTGAGATTCTGAGTACGAAACTTGATAGAAGATCAAACTTCACAGAAAAAGTTGCTAAAGTTGAAACTCTGAGGATCAAATTGAAATTGAATTGAAATCAAACTCCACGGATTAAATTGCTGAAATTGAAACTCAGAGGAAGAAACTGAAATCTGAGTCAAACTGTCAAACTTAAGGCACTAAATTTGTATTTAACCCATTAATACCTGCTAACAGCTTCATTGTGCAGCAAAAGCAGAAGTTTCAAATTGAAGTTCTGCTTTTGGGGTCGGAAAGCACATTGCTGCTTCGTACCATAGCAAAAGCCACAAACTCTTCTCAGAGTAGAGAATCTATTCCAAGCTAGGTCCAAAGAGACTAAATAACATCAAAATTAAACTCCTACCTCTAAAATCTCATCATCATCAATGGCATCTTGAAAATTATCATGAGTTAATGCATCACCATTAACCTGATGGTTTTCATTACCAATAATAGAGTTGACCGTAGTTGATGTTCTAATGGGAGCTGGTTGCATCATGTTTGAACCTGAATAAACCTTTGCATTGGTGTCATTATTTGTCGTCAAATGCTGTTCTCGACAAAAAACTCCTGATCTTGGGAGACTCTTAGAATTTCCACAATTATCGGGCAAACTTCTAAGATGAATCTGAGGATTATCTGCACTATGGATCTGCTGGAGAGGAGCAGTCAATCCAGGCCTTAAATAATTCTTGCCTGCCGCCTGAGTATTGCACAGAGCATGCCAAGCCTACCAAAAGGATTGTGGATTGTGTTCAGTTAAACGCAACGCCACATCATAGGATTATCATCTTAACAAAATGGAGGTCAGAAAATAGTCATGTGCATAAAATAAAAAAAAAACCCTAGAAAAACAAATAAAAAATATGGCAATTGCACTTGACTCGAGAAAAGATTAGTTCTAAAGATTTTGAAGCAATAAGAACAAGATAAATACTAGTGGAGAATTTGAGTTAGTGATGACCACTGCCATTTGTCAAAGATTTGTACTCTAAATTAGCATACCTTTGGAATTTGTGCATCTTGCAGTCTTTCAGGCCCTTGAATTTTACAAGCAACATCTCTGAAAATGCATATGCAAGTAATTTCTGATATTAGACAAGAAAAAGAACCTTATAAAGGTTGAATTGTACTATTATTATGAAACATGACACACCTGAAAATCACAAAATATCAGATTGTTGGAGACAATTGAGGACAAAGTCAAGCTACCGCTTAGCAATATTCTCTTATAGATTGAGAAACTAGCCATTTCCAAGGAATATAAATTTATACTTTTTCTGTTGTTTGCTTGCTAGAATTATATTTAGATTCAGATGGATATAAAAAAAAGAGAATATAAAAGTTACTACAAAAGTTTTTCAGGTTACATTGTGATTGCTTCTTAGTCTAAAACAAGTGCCAAATTTACGTGCATTTATAGTAACTCATTAGTCACAAAAGGCATATTTAAGTCATGGATGACTGATCAATCCAGGTGTGTCAGCACTGCATGCAGTAGAACTAGTATGTTTCCTCATTCATGAGAGGACCATATTATCTGATCTCTTTGAATCCTCCCAAGCAAATTTTCTACCGGATAAATTGCAAAATACACCATGCAAGGGCCTTCCATTACATCCTCTCCAGCAGGTGCATGAAAGCTTGTTAGTTTACCCAGGAATTATCAGGGAGTAAGGTTAAATTTTCAAACAGGAGGATTAGTTCCTTCAACGTCGATATACCTTGTCGAACTCACTCCTTCAGCGCTTTCTTCTGCACAAGGTTTCTGAGATGGTAAGGAGAACAGAAAGCCCGAACTCAAATATTTTCCTTGATGAGAGAAATCTTGGAAAGCAGCTGCATGATGCTGCAAGTTGGTCTCAGGAAGTTTATTACCACTAGAAGATCCCAAATTTAACTTGTTTCTGCTGTGCATCCACAAAATAGAAAACAAAAAGGAAAAATAGAAAAATGACAAGAATTTCAAAAGAAAAAGAAAACAAGAATACAGTAATTAATGCAATATATGATGATTTATGCACTAATAGCATACATTGATAATGCTTCGTAAGTCATCACTGTTGACAAATGCACAGGCTTCAAATAGCGCTTGCCAGAAATAACTTACTAGCAAGGACTAGCAAGGATATGGCAGAAAGACCTGTATAAAGGAAATTTCATTCTAGATCAGACATGTTTTATTTTCAAGAGATAAACAATATTAAATTATCAATATCTACATATTCCTTGTCGATATAAAGCCTATAAAAATTTTAAAAGGACCTCATGATTAGCAAGAAGTAGCATTCATTCAAGAAAACTTGACCATTCAAACTAACAGGCATAATTAGCACGCTTTGCAAAGTAATGCCTGCATGTTTCATTTTTCCTAAAAATGGAAGACAGTGCTGTATGCAGTGACAACTACAGTATGTTGGATTATGAAGTTTCCAAAACCTCACGTGGATGAGTATTTGGAGACTGTTGACATTTGCAAATGCACCTTCTCTTTCTTGATCCACATCTTGTGTATCTTCATACTTTATATCTTTATTTAATTTAATGGGAAATTTCCCTACTTTAAAAAAAAAAATGCAAATGCACACCTAAAAAGCACATTGGGCTTAAAGGGAGATGCTTCGTCACACCTCCAGAAGTCCAGCAGCACAAGATGATGGCAACAAGGATTCAAGTGCCGTCATGCCGAAAACTTGGCGGAGCACTACGACACGGCATATGCCCCGTTGTGCCGATGCGTGTCGGTCACAAAAATACATGTGTGCCGACACATAATAGTATGAAATATTTATTTTCTTTAGCAACAAACACTCTAGTTGCTTATTATGTATCTTTATCAAATCTCTTGAATCTTATTGAAAAAAGTATTTACTAATTTAAAGAAAAAAGTGTTTTAAGCCATGCCATCAGCACAGGAGCCGTATCGTACCGATATCTTGTTGGCACAATACGGCACGGTGGATATGGACCGTGCAGATGGGTACTCAAATCCTTAGATGACAATATATTTGGATATATAAGCAAGGATTTAAGTATCCATCAGCACGTGCCGTATCCACCGTACCGTATTGTGCCAACAAGATACCGGCACGATAAAGCTCCCGTGCCGATGGCACAGCTCAAAACTCTTTTTTCTTTAAATTACTAAATAATTTTCTCAATAAAGTTCAAAATATTTGATAAAAATACATAATAAGTAATTAGAAAACTTGGCTGTTAAAGAAAATAAATATTTCATGCCATTATGTGTCGGTACACATGTATTTTTTGTGACCGGCACTCATCGCACGGTCCGGCATGCACCGTGCCGTACCGTGCCGGCAAGTTTCCGGCATGACCCCGTGCCACGACACTTAAATCCTTGTATATAAGTACTGTGATGTTTAGTATCCGTAATTGTCAAGATGCTAATTCTAAATTGTTAGCTGGTCTAGCAAGTTGGCTTACTATTTCACCAACAGGTTGGCTCAGTTTTTTTACTACTCTTTTAAAATCCAAACAAGAGAAACGAATGCACCGATGTTACAAGGTGTAAATAAAAGAACTCGATAAAGTATTTGGAGAAAAGCTAACTTCAACAAGCCATGCACTTTATAAACCCTAGTTTACTGGAACGAATTTCTAAACCAAAATCTCTGTAGTGTCTACTATACACTACATGAAATGGGACTCAAATGCCAGGTCCCAATCAAAAGATTTTCTCATCCAATGTTTACATAATCCCCAAAATCATTATCATATGGACGAATCCATACAAATCCGACCATAATACCTCCAAAATTTTGTTTAACAGTAATTGACCTAAAAGCATACGCATCATACAGGCATTTCCACAAACAGTTCATCCCATATTCACTCTCGGAGCTCGAAACCATCGTTTTCATCGCAGATGACACCAAAAAAAGGCGATTTTGAGCGAGAAAACGACGGATTCAACACTATATCCGAGTAAATAGAAGCTCAGGAGCCAATAATTCGGAATAAACCTTACGATTTTCACATCGCCGCGCAGCGGAACGGATCGGGGTCGAAGCGATCGATCGAGGCGCGGAATCGAAGAGGTGAGAGAAAGGGGGTTTGGGGATCGATCGCCCCCGCGGAGAGGATCGAAGAGGCGGGAAAAAATGGGTTTCAAATCGCTCTTTTTTTTCTCTTTTTTTTTTTCTACTTCGAATGAGCGCGGGATTATTATGCGATTAATTTTGGAATTAAAATAAAAATGTCGGGAAAAAAATATGATAGGTAAAAATGGAGGAAAATGCTTCTTATTAGAATGGAATGGTTTGGATAAATTACACTTTGGTCCTTAAACTATGAGGCATGCCACACTTAGTCCTTATATTTTAATTTATTATAATTTTTTATTTAAATTTTTTAACCTATTATAATTAAATTTTATCGTGTCGCTAATATAGAAGTAATGTAGCATTGTTATAAGAATTTTTTTTTGAAAATGATCATCTAAAAATTTATATTTTTAAAAATAATCCTACAAAATTTATATTTACAAAAATAATTTTATGGGGATCAACTGTCCGCCACATATACTCGCCACGTAAGCGGAGAGCCTGACGTGTAATAAGTTGAACATGGGGAACCATTCTTCGTGTTTAAATACAAGAATTGGTTCGATTCCTCGTGTAATTAAAACCAAAATCTATATTTTTAAAATCGATTTTAGATTCCAAATTTGAATTTAAAATTAAATTTTGGATTCAAATTTTAAGTTTAAATTTAAAATATGTTTAAACACGGGAATTAGTTCTTCGTGTTCAACTTATTACACGTCAAGCTACCGCTTACGTGGCAGACACACGTGGCACACAGTTGACACATATAGAGTTACTTTTGCAAATACAAAATTTGTAGAACTATTTTAAAAAATATAAATTTTTATTGGGTAATTTTTTTTAAAAAAACCCTGGTTATAATTGATGGCACAGTAATAATAAAGATTTCACAACACTTTCATACCATCAAATACGTTAGTATTAAATTAAATTATAAAATTTAATTATAATAATTAAAACATTCAAATAAGAAATTATTGTACATTAAAGTTCTGAAACGAAAAATGTCGCGTGCCTTTTATATCAATTCAGCTTATTTATATTACGATAAATATTAAATAAAATTTTATAGCTTTTGCCTCAGCCCTAATAAATGCTGACCTATGGAGATACTGCTCTGATAGGACCGATGGATAAACTGGTCCCGCGTTCTCGTGATCTGCCATATGTAATATGTAATCTATATATTAGTAACATAATAGCTAAAAAAAGTAAAATATTAAGACAACATAAATAAAATTGTGGAAGTCATACGTCGACGTCCTTGTTGCACTCTTTCTACGTTTTGTAGACACGTGCTCCTATAGTGGCATGTTTGTTTACAAATCGAGCATTTTCCTCGTCGGCCACCCCCCTAATCCATTACATTATGAATACGTGTAGATCGTGGACGACCTTTCTTCCTTTGATAGGAGGCGGTACAATCGGGGGCCTTGGGGTCGTGGCCAGTGCCATCTATCAAGAACATGATGAAAATGTCATGCATAAGTCGCACGATAGTAGTCCATATTATACCAGCATGAATAAAAAATGTGATAGTCCATAAGTCACACGATAGACATGAACAGTGAGAGATCTGTCTCTCTCACTGTAAGATCTCTCACAGTGATAGTAACCTCTCTCACAGTGAGAGAGACAGATCTCTCACTGTGAGCACAATGAGAGATCTCTCGATGTGAGAGTAACCTCTCTAATAGTGAGATCTCTCACAGTGGGAGAGGGACAGCGAGAGAGAGAGAGAGAGAGAGAGAGAGAGAGAGAGAGAGAGGGGGGGGGATAACCTGCTATGCTAGGCTAGGCTAGGCGACGACGACGACAACCGCAATGATGAAGAGTGAGGAGATGGGGAGAGGTACTGTGCGAATGTGAAGGGGGAAAGAGAGGACTGCGCCGCACGGGAGTTTAGTGGTGAAGAAGGTAAATGCTAAAGGCGCCGAATCGTTCAGCACCTTTAATACCATTTTACAACTTAACCAATTTTCAAAGGAAATTGGCTAACTCCTGCTGGGGTGAAAGCGAATCCTGGTGAATGCGTTGAAGGCGGTGAATCATTCACTGCCTTCACAGGGTGATTGTGAATATGGTGAATCATTCACCGTCTTCAGCAAAAACACTGAAGGCGGTGAACAACAATTCACCGCCTTCACGTGGTCTATCCAGCGTGACGCTGAGCTGGCAAAAGTAGGGTTAGATTTGCAAATTTTTTCTACATTGGATTATTTTGTAAATTTTAAAAATTTATAGACTTATTTTTAAAAAAAGTCCCGCCAGGATCCCGATATCTGATATCCCCTACAGGGAGTAGACCATTATCGATCCCCTCATCCTCCCGCGTCGACCGACTTTGGCGTAAAATACATTCGCATGGAGGAGATTGAACTTCAACGCAGTGATAGATAAGCTACGCAGCAAAATTTGAAGCTTCAGCTGGTTCGGAGGTTGAAGAGGCGGACGACGACGAAAACTCCGCATCTTCTCATGAACTGAAGGAAGGAAAGAGCGGTTACTGGAGGAGTGGCTCGACACGGAGAGAAATTTCGACAGTCTAGACCGTCGCAATACGATGTAGAAGAGAAAAAATTAGCAAGAAAAGTTAAGAGAAATAGGACTGTAAATTATTGGGTGCGCTCTTTCTCCCTCTCGCTCTCCTCCCTCTCTCAAAATTACTAACAGACATATTGTTGTTGGTTTGATGTAGCTTCGAGGAATACTATATATGACTACATATTACCCGGCGATGTTGCCATGATGCTGAATTTTTTGAAGATTTTGGAAGCAGCCTGCAAGTGGAAGAGGCAGAAGGTGGACATTGATGACGACCGATAGCAATGGAAACCCCTGCAGCAGGGGATGTGGTGACCCGGATCTCTGCAGGGGCTTCTACAGTGTGACCAGCTGCTTCTGGAGACCCATGATGAGTGATAGAGGTGTTTGCACGCGTATTGGAACCCAGGGATTGACCCGGCATGAGTAATGGATCAAGATTACTTTTCTGAGAGCTTTCGGCAATGTTAGAAGTGGTTTCGCGCGAAAACGGATAGCAAAATTGGACTCAGCGCGAAATTTGGATTAAAAATATCTTTCCGGGTGCTTTCGGCGATTTTTGGAATTGGAATTTGGCAAATCGGAGAGCGGATTTGGACTCAGCGCGCGAAAACGGTGAAAATGGACTATTTACTTGTATTTTTCGGAGCCCAGATGCGAAAACACGGATTTCGAGGCACTTGGCACTGTTCCGGCGGTGCGGGCTCGGGCAGGCGGCGGAGCACCACGGGCAGGCGCGCTGGCGCGCGGGCAGGAGCGCGGTCCATGGGGCCGGCGTGCACCAGAGGTAGGACACATGGCGGCTTCCCGTTGGACGGTTCATGAGTCGCGGTTCACGAAGCGGCGCAGGGTGCATGGTGGACCGGGGGTGGACACGTGGCAGCGGGCTACTGGTTCGGTGCATCGAGCTTGCATGCACCGGGCGCAGCGAGCGGAGGGACTGACACGTGGCGCCTCCCCATTGGTCGGGTTACTGTTCAGGGCAGCTGGGGGCAGGTGGCCGTACGCGCGGGGCAGGTGCGCGTCGTGCGCGGTGCAGGGGCTGTCGGTGCCACGTGGCGCGCCGCCATTGGCGGGCGCACGTGCACCGGGCGCGCGGGGCGCGGGTGGGCCGCGTGGCGGGCTGTGGTGAGTTCGGGCCCGCACAGTAATGGGCCTAGCCCAGTACTGTAGCAACCCGATTAATTCGGGCGCCCGAAACAGGGGACACAGAGGGAATTATTTGATTTGTTCAGTTTTAGCTATAAATACCTCCCTTTGGCCTGCAGTTTGAGGCTTTTCCCGAGCTCCCCTCTCTATGCAACCTTAAGCAAAGTTGTTCATCATCCTATGGAGCATCTCGTGGAGAAGTTTGGGGATTTTTTCGTGGCACGCACTTCGAGGTGCGACTTTCCTTCACTGATGTTTCCCTTCGTCGCGTTTTGGTGCGCAGGCTCCCTTGGCTTACTCAGACCTTTGTTTTCGACGATTTTTGCGGCAGCGCGTTCACGAGAGGTAAGGCTTCGTTTTTTGTGTTGATCACTTCTCCGCATTTCGAGTTTTTGGCATAGTTCCCGAGGCATCTCTGAGCCACTATTTTGCTGGTGGATTTTTGGACAGCGGAGGCTTGTCGGATTTTTATCTCCGCGCTCGTGCATCGAAATAAGGCGTTTAAAGACTCGATTAATATCTACTCTTCGAGAGGAACGCACCCGTATTTTTATTGGATTTTTGTGAGGTCATTTCGAGGGTGAGAATTAAGCTTTTTGCTGCTTTTTTTTTTTCAGCTGAACTGTGTTCTTGAGGGAATGGCTTCCAACCTTGTCCGAATTGTTTCTTGGCCTACAGGTATCAGAACGGGGCGTTTAAATAGTCGATTTGGGGCTACTCGTTGTGAGGATCGCAACCGTAATTTTTTTGGAATTTTTGGAGGTCTGTATACAGGTGAAAAGGCTTCTTCTCTCTGCTGGTTGGTAAAAACAGCATATGCTGTTTTTGAGAGTCTTGGTTGTGATGTAATTGATTCTCGGCTTCGATGTTGTTTGTTGGAACAGTGGTTTGTGCAACTGTTTACCGAGGGTGCGGTTCCGGCAGATTTTGGATTTCGTGTGGCTGCGCACTTCACCGACTTCGGCTTTGCCTGCGGAATGCGTTTAAGGTGGGTGCTTTGTTCCGAGAACCGATGGACGGTTCTCTAATTCTTTATGTTAGGATTGCATGCAGGTGAAGGGTATAATACCTGGGATTGATCGGTAAGCTTAACAATGTTGATTTTATGGAAATTGTAAGTTAATTATTCATATTATAACAAGGGTATTAATCGAATATTCATGTTGATGATTAGTGGAAGCTTACCTAAGGCAAGGTTACTCCATCTGATTAATTATCATGCCATGTTAGCACATAACCTTTTATGAGGCTGGTTTACGCAATGGGATAGGATTGTGTAGTTATGTGCAGGCTCTACTCTGAGGAGCGATTATGGATCGAGGATTATGGACAGATATAGTCATTGATAATTTTGGCATGAGGTTTATTCTCTTTATTCTTCTTTGAGGACAATGCATGCTTGTATGGACATCTAGATAGGCCATCTTTTACTGCTACACTTTCATATTGGGATTTGACTTAGGAGAAACTATCTCTGCTTCTTTTCTCCTTTTCTGTCAGTCGTACGGTTCATGTTGCTCGGGTTCGAGCAGGGATTTGGGATAGTGTAGCTGGGATCTTGGTGTCGGGGACAGGTTGTGCCGGATTGTGATAGGCAGGGTTTGCGGTGACCGCGGATATTGGGCGGTTGGCCGGGTGCGGGTTGTTGCATTAGGTTGTGGTTTGTGGGGTATTGCGGCAACCGCGGACATTGGGCGGTTGACCGGAGGTTGCTTATGCATCAGATTGGGTATCAGGCTTCTCTAGTGGATGGAGTTTTCCACTTGCTGTTTACTTTGCATCAGATTATGATCGGGTTTTCCTTTAGTGGATAGGTTTTCCCACTTTGATCAGGGTCGTGATCCAGTCCTGCTGATGTATGATACTTGTGGTTACTATTTTCCTCGTGTGGGTCGCTCCCCTCGAGTGCCACTCTGGAGTGCGCGGCAGACATACTTGAGTCCTTGAGACTCCTTTGCATCGGCTTTATGCGTAGGCTGGCATACCCGATGCGGCAGGCACAGCAGGCAGTACCAGTTTTACTGGTGGCACCAGATTGGGTTATTACAGACAGTTACTCTATTGTTGCACTCACGTCAGGGGGACTGAGTGTGTTGGGTTATGCTAATAAGGATCTAAATAGGGGAAAAAAATACCTAGAGGGGGGTGAATAGGTGTAAACAATAAACACTCAAAAAATCATTGCGCAATAAAACCCAATGCGGAAATGTAAATGAACACGCAAGATTTTTACGTGGAAAAACTCCAAACCGGAGTAAAAAACCACGGGACCGATAACACGGCGAAATCCACTAGAATTAACACACGTACAAGGTGATATAACGTACTCACAGACGACTCAACCTCTTACCATACGCTCCTAGTAGATCTTCTCCGCTCGTTCCACGACGCTTCTCGAATCCACGATCCGCGCCCAACGCTGAATCCACAGCGTCCAACGTCGAGTCCACGACGTCCGACCGAATCCACGGTCTTCACCCAGTAGCACGCTTCGAATCCACGAACGTACCTCGCTCCGAATCCACGAGAGCGGTTGCACCTTGAATCCACAAGGCCACGCGAGTCCACGCGCCGATTTGGGGTAAATCGTTGTTTTTGGGTGGTGATGATCCGCCGAATACTTAGATTAGAAATAGATCGGAAATACCATCTAAGTATTCATTGATTTGATTCTACTCAAAATGTGAGTATGGAAAACCTAGAATCAAATCAATCAATATAGATGAAGAAACATAGAATAAATCTATTGATTTCCTTTCTTCTCTATATGTGGATTTTTTCTTTCGGCTATTTTTCTTTTGTTTTTCTGTCGCATACCCTAAAAATGAATCATAGGGTCTATTTATAGGTTAGAAACCATTGGAAGAAGATAAGGATCAAAAACAGCCTTTTCTGGAAATATTACGGACGGCGATCCGGATTGGAATTGGGCGATCCGGATTGCAGTAACAAGAAAGACGGTTTCCAGAAAAACACTCGTTCGGGATCCGGATCGTAGTCCCCGATCCGGATCGTTCATACAGTTTTACCAAACATCAGCGTTCGGGATCCGGATTGCAAATCCTGATCCGGATCGTGCAAGTAAAAAAGGTAAAACTAGTGTTCGGGATCCGGATCAGAGAATGCTGCGATCCGAATTGAACCAGTGTATGAACAAACACCCTTCGGGATCCGGATTACAAGGCCCGATCCGGATCCTGAACATGTCCCATGTCCAGTTTTTGATTTTTAAGCAATTAAACATTCTTCCAGGTGTTTCTACACTACAAGAAGTATTCGGATCACCAAAAAACTTTAGTTAAACATATCTGATCCTTTTGAATTCTTCTTTCTTGAGATTGAGGTATATGATCCAAAGTTCTTTCATCTTCAATCTTCAAGACTTAACACTTTCACGAAATACGCCAACTCAAATTCCGTAACAGAGTGGAGTTTAGTAGCTGTGTTTAGACCAGTGCTAGTGTTGTTGGGAGCCGTTGGGTTTGACGGTGGACCCGTATCGTTGTGAGTACTTGGACCGTTGTACGAGAGGTTTGGTGATATTGGGTCTATCCGTTCTGAGAGAGAGTGTGGATTTTGACTATAGCCTGCATGAGCCACTACTCGATAGCGAGTTAGTCCGTTTGGACGCCCTACGTAATTCCTGCCCGTCAGCGGGAGGTGGTTGTAGGTGGGCGCAGGTTTGACTCGACCCGATGTGGCAGTCAGCTCGATTGGGTCGATTGAGCACCTCGTGTGCAAATGTTGCATATCTTTATCAGATTTTCCCCATTTGAGCATTTAGATAGAGGCATGGTAGCTGTAGAGTGTCTCCAGCTTCTTCTTTCAGTTTTACTGCATTGGTTATCTTTTACCTCTAGTGGACTCGGTGGGCAGATCGTCGGGCCTGGTGGCGATACCCACTGAGAACTCCCCTTTTGGTGTAGTTCTCACACCCGTTGGGGGTTTCCCCCCTTTTTTTGTCCCTTCTCTCCTTTGTTTTGCAGAGTCTTATCGGGTGTTGTTGTTTCTGCGGTTGCTGTTCGAGGCGAGGGAGTCGCGAGCTAGATCCCTACCTATCTTTGGAGAGTAGCGGTACCCCTTTCAGAGGAGATCTTCAGTACAGTCGGTAGATTAGTGTTTTTATTTTCTCATAGAGACTGTTGTATTGTGAGGATCTGACTTGTACTGAGAGTCTGTACACTGATGTATTATTTATTTATTCAGGATTACCTCCCTGTTGAGTCCAGAGTTTTGTATTTGAGGTTATTGTATGATTATCATTATGGGAGACGGACTTTGTACCTTTATTTTCAGTTGTACAGATCATTGGTTTTAATTTCACAGCAGTTTTATCCTTTAGCTCTGATATCTGTTTAGCTGTAGTATCTTTTCTTGCAGGTTAGACGCTTCGTCTGTGCGGGTGTTGCACAGGTGGCGGATCTGTTGGCGAGCCCGGGTCGAAATTTCGGCCCCGGGGCGTGACAGGGGAAGTCTGGGATTGATTCTGGTAAAAGGGCTTGAGCAGCTTTTTATTCCATTTGCTAATTTCCAAATCTGGACAGGTTGAGTAACACTCGGACGGATTATTATACTCACGGATTATATGGGTATGAATAAAATTTATTCGTAAATTTTTCGATAGCGAGCATCTTTATCCATACTCACCCGCGATCGGACGGACAGATATGCGGGTTACCCGCAAGAATTGTTATTTATTTATTTATTTATTTATTTTTTGCTTTTATACTTTTTCAATATAAAATATTAAATACATAATTTTTAAAAGTATAACATAATTTATTTAAAATATCACAACAAATAATAAACAATATAAAATTTTTAAGCACAAAAATTATGTAATATAAAAATATTTTATCATTCCAAAATTTTGTGATATAAAATTTTAAAAAAAATCATAATTATAGAGTCAAATATCATAAAAATAAACCATCAAAAATCAATCCACAATTGTAATATTAATAGTTGATTTTTTTAATTCCAAAGTTTCACCCATTTTCAATAATGAAGTAGTTGATCTCTTAATTCCGAAGTTTCATCAATTTTCAACAATGGCACAAGCTTTTTATCATCATATTCATCTACATTTAAAATTTTGAATAATTAATTCTCATAAAATAAAAGGATATGGGGAGGCGGTGGCGCACAAGAGGTGGCCACAACGATAAAAAAAAAGATACAGAAAAAGTTAGTGCTAGAATTTTTAAAAATATGTAAATAAAAATAATATGTATTTTTAATTAAAAAAAATTATGCCGGTACCTGTGGGTACTCGCGGGTTGCCCAAAAAATTCACAACTAAATGGGTGTCCATCCGTTTTACCCATAATTTTTTGGGTAAGAAAAATTATTACCCATAGCCGCAAATTTGCGGATAACCCGTGTTGGGTTATAAATGTAATGGATCTAAATAGGGGAAAAAATACCTAGAGGGGGGTGAATAGGTGTAAATAATAAACACTCAAAAAATCATTGCGCAATAAAACCCAATGCGGAAAGATAAATGAACACGCAAGATTTTTACGTGGAAAAACTCCAAACCGGAGTAAAAAACCACGGGACCGATAACACGGTGAAATCCACTAGAATTAACACACGTACAAGGTGATATAACGTACTCACAGACGACTCAACCTTTTACCATACGCTCCTAGTAGATCTTCTCCGCTCGCTCCACGACGCTTCTCGAATCCACGATCTGCGCCCAACGCTGAATCCACAGCGTCCAACGTCGAATCCACGACGTCCGACCGAATCCACGGTCTTCACCCAGTAGCACGCTTCGAATCCACGAACGTACCTCGCTCCGAATCCACGAGAGCGGTTGCACCTTGAATCCACAAGGCCACGCGAGTCCACGCGCCGATTTGGGGTAAATCGTTGTTTTTGGGTGGTGATGATCCGCCGAATACTTAGATTAGAAATAGATCGGAAATACCATCTAAGTATTCATTGATTTGATTCTACTCAAAATCTGAGTATGGAAAACCTAGAATCAAATCAATCAATATAGATGAAGAAACATAGAATTAATCTATTGATTTCCTTTCTTCTCTATATGTGGATTTTTCTTTTTTCGGCTATATTTTTCTATTATGTCCCGTATTTTCCGATGCCCTAAAAATGAATATAGGGTCTATTTATAGGTTAGAAACCATTGGAAGAAGATAAGGATCAAAAACAACCTTTTCTGGAAATTTTCCGACGGCGATCCGGATTGGATTTGGCGATCCGGATTGCAGAAGCAAGAAAGACGGTTTCCAGAAAAACAACAGTTCGGGATCCGGATCGAAGTCCCCGATCCGGATCGTTCATACAGTTTTACCAAACATCAACGTTCGGGATCCGGATTGCAATCCTGATCCGGATCGTTCAAGCAAAAGGTAAAACTAGTGTTCGGGATCCGGATCAAGGATGCTGCGATCCGGATTGAACCAGTGTATGAACGAACACCCTTCGGGATCCGGATTGGAAGCCTGATCCGGATCCTGAACATGTCCCATGTCCAGTTTTTGATTTTTATGCAATTAAAAATTCTTCCAGGTGTTTCTACACTATAAGAAGTATTCGGATCACCAAAATCTTTAGTTAAACATACCTGATCCTTTTGAATTCTTCTTTCTTGAGATTGAGGTATATGATCCAAATTTCTTCATCTTCAATCTTCAAGACTTAACACTTTCACGAAATACGCCAACTCAAATTCCGTAACAATCTCCCCCTTTGGCGGTTTCGTGACAAAACACAAATCCACAAAAGAAAATTCAAAAAGATATTTTTGTTGCTATCACCATACAACAAAAATTTACAATGGAGATCCAAAAATTAAAAACATGAGATAAACTCCTAAAACAGACTCTAGACTTAGACATCTGTACTCTCTGCACAAGAAAATCATTCTTGACAAAAAGAATCGTTAGATACCTCAAGAATTGAAACATACAAAACCTAGCAGAGATAGAGTTTATTCTCATCATGACATTTAGAATTCAGATATGTAAGAAGATCATAATTAAAAACCAACATATCTTCTAAGCAATTAGAAACCAAATGTCAAAGTTTGTTAGTAACATCAACTTGTTAGTCATATTACATGCCCAAATAGTTAGTCGAATAGTTAGTAGGGACATGCAACAAATCACAAGATAAAAACTAAAAGTTGTAATACTTACCTGTCACCAGAGTCAAAGTTCAAAGTTTCTCACACAAAGTTCATTTCTCTCTAATCTCTCCCCCTTTTTGTCACAAACTAAGCCAAAAATACAAAATTTAAGGAGAGTTAAAAAGTTCAAAATCAAGAAAAACCTGAGAACTAAAGCTAAAAGAGAAACTAAAAACTGAACATTAAAAACCTAAAAACTGAAAATCTACAAAAGACATGTTTAATCCGAGGTGTCTGAACTGGTGCAACTGAGCTTGCTCAAAATCCCTTTAAGCAGTTTAGAGATATTTGAATATTTCTTTCTAATTTTCTTATGTTCAGAGGAAATGAGTTGAAGTTTCTTTGACAGCCTTTCTTGTTCAACCGAGAGTCTCCTTTGTTCGTTACGAATGGATGTCAATTCAGTGGGTCCTGCAGGAATTCTCTTAGAGGTTGAAGGATTCAGGGTAGGTGCTGATGGTGCATCTTGGCCCTCAATCCATGGAGATTCACTATGTTGAATTCCAGAAAGTGAGCGTGCTCTGGTCGTCAGTGGGTCCTGCAGGAATTCTCTTAGAGGTTGAAGGATTCAGGGTAGGTGCTGATGGTGCATCTTGGCCCTCAATCCATGGAGTTTCACTATGTTGAATTCCAGAAAGTGAGCGTGCTCTGGTCAGAGGCTCATTAATCTGAATTCCGTCTCTTTTGACATTTTTTCGTCTGGTGTATTGTCTTGTCGTGGAGGCAGATTTCATTAGTCTTTTTCCTTTCAAATATTGTCTGTCCTCCTCATCCACCTTTTGCTGAACTTGTTTCAAGAATTCTTCCCAGTCTTCTTCTTCTGATTCAGAGCTGTCTTGACCAACAGTTCTTGTCTTGTCCGGAGTTGAGTCATCTTGCTCCTTTTTAACAGTTGCACGTGTATGCACCATTGTGACCAAGAGAAGAATGATCCAGGAGAATGCCATTGATCTAGTGCTTGAGAAGAAAGAGTCCTGTGAGACCAACTCAAGAACACATGAAAAATTGTCAATTTTGAAAAATTTGAAAAATTGTACCCAAACAATCATAATCATGTAGAGAAGCTAAGAATCAAATTAGTTTTCCAAAAAGAATTTTAAAAATAGATCAATCCATGATTTTCAAAAATTCCTCTTTTATGCCCTAAAACCAAATTTTTAGAAATCGAAGCCCAAAAATTCGTTAATCAGGAGAAAACCCAGCATATAATCAAAACTAATCTACCCAGAGTTCTTATTTCAAAAGAAATTTGATCAAAAACCATTCACAAACGAAAAAGTTCCATGATTTCAACTCACGTTTTGAGAAACAAGAAAAACTGTGAAAAACCGAGATTTTGATCAATAAAACTTACTTGAATCGAAGAACTTGAGTTTGGAAGCTCCAAGATGCAAGAAATCTAGAGAGAGAAACTCTAGAGGCTTAAGAACAAAAGATTGGGTAAAAGAAATCAAAACCCTCTTGTTCTATTAAAACCCTAGCCGTGATCCGGATCGGATCGAGAATGTGATCCGGATCGGCTACCCGCAGGAAAATCCTGCGTTCGGGATCCGGATCACTTAGTCCGATCCGGATCGGCTCCAACTTTTTCTTCAGAAAAATTCAGAAAAATTCCATAAAATCCAGAAAAAGTATGTAAGCACTTTACCATATCAACTTTAAACAAAAATCATCGTTTCATACAACAAGAAATAGATTATACAAAATCTATCAAAAATACCAAAAATGAAACGAAAATTTACGAAATTAAAACACTTAAAGTTGAACAACTTCAATTACATCTATCCTGATCTTATGCGTAATGCCTTTATCAAATCATCAATTTGGTAAAGAAAATGAAATACCAAGATCAATAGATGTTTGAAATCCCAGATAAGTTAGATAATATATCTAGACAATCTGTTGAAGGAGTGGCTCTTTGAGCATCTTTCATCAAAAATCCCACCTTATACCAACCATGAAATTTGACTGAGTCAAGTATTTCAATATGCATTTCATCAACATTTTTTTAAAAAAAAATTGCTTTGCATTCATGGGGTATCTTTTTCCTCCATGTGGTGGTAGTTTTCACACTCCTCATTGGGATGTAACTCTTTCCACATCTTTTGAGCATTTTACATTTCTTTGACTCCCCCTCAATTGGCTATCAATTATTTAATATATAAGGTATTCAACCAAAAATTGATCTCGAATTCATACTCGACTAAGCAATCAAATAAGATAATGACTATACCAAGAGATCATTGAGAGAGAAATTGACTTTGATCACTTAAAAGATGACTTAATTAACATAAATGATCATTGCAACATTGAAATATTATGATATCAAAAGCATAATAAATTTCTAAATGCATGAAAAGATGCAATTAAAGTCAATATGATTTATGCTCAATTAATGTCCTATGTACAAACATAGATAAAGAACAAAAAAACAAAAACAAAACCTAACCTAAGCAAAGGTTTCAAAAAGAGGTTATTTCAAGGAAAGCATGCCAATTGCTTTACGCAAGTGAATAAAACGTTTTTGATCCAAAGGTTTTGTTAAGATGTCAGCTAATTGATCCTCAGTTGAAATATATGACAGTTGAAGAATATTTGATTCAACTAGCTCTCTAAGAAAATGATATCTAAGTTCAATATGTTTTGTTCTAGAGTGCAACACAGGGTTTTTAGAAATGTTAATAGCACTAGTGTTGTCACATAAAATGGTTACCGAAGTTGCTGAAATCCGGAAATCGCTCAACACGCTTTTCATCCAAATCAATTGGGTTGAACAACTTCCTGCTGAAATGTACTCCGCTTCGGCAGTCGAGAGTGCTATGCAGTTCTGCTTTTTACTGTGCCATGCAACAAGGCAATGGCCAAGATAGAAGCATGCACCACTCGTGCTTTTCCGATCATCCACTGATCCAGCCCAATCGGCATCTGAGTATCCAACAATATCCAAACTTGTTCCCATAGGATACCAAATTCCGAAATTGATTGTACCTTTGATATACCGGATGATCCGTTTCACCGCTTTCAGGTGAACCTCCTTCGGTGCTGATTGATATCTCGCACAAATCCCAACACTGAAGGATATATCCGGGCGACTAGCCGTGAGATATAGTAGACTTCCAATCATACTGCGATACAGTTTCTCGTCTACATTCTCACTATGTGATTCACTTCCAAGTCCCTTATGGCTAGTTCCCATTGGAGTCGGAAAATCCTTAGAATTTTCTAAATCAAACTTTTTGACCAACTCCATTGCATACTTGGATTGACACAAGTGAATTCCTTCATCGTTTTGTTTAACTTGTAATCCAAGAAAATAAGTCAATTCGCCCATCATGGACATCTCAAATTCGCTTTCCATGGTCTCCGCGAATTTAGAAGCATCATTATCTCTTGTTGCACCAAATACAATGTCATCGACATAGATTTGTGCAACTATGAAATTGTTTTGATAATGCTTCACAAAGAGAGTCCTGTCAGCTCCCCCTCGAGTATAGCCCTTTTCCAAAAGGTGCTTTGTCAACCTTTCGTACCATGCTCGCGGTGCTTGTTTCAGACCGTAAAGAGCCTTTTTCAGACGAAAAACATGGTTAGGTAGTTTATGATCCACAAAACCTTTCGGTTGAGCCACATAAACTTCCTCATTTAAAAACCCATTTAAAAAGGCGCTCTTAACGTCCATTTGAAATAATTTGATTTTAAAATGACAAGCAATCGCAAATAAGATACGAATGGACTCGAGTCTAGCTACAGGGGCGAAAGTTTCATCAAAGTCTATACCTTCTACTTGAGAGTAGCCTTGAGCAACTAACCTTGCTTTGTTCCTGATGATAGTACCATCTTCATTTTTCTTGTTCTTGAAAATCCATTTGGTACCTATCACATTGTGTTGCTTCGGAGGCTTCGTTAATTCCCAGACTTTGTTTCGCTCAAATTGATGGAGCTCTTCCTGCATTGCTTTAATCCAGTAGTCATCTTGAAGAGCTTCATCAACATTCTTTGGTTCGATTTGAGATACATAGCATGCAAATCCGCAAACCAATTGTCTCCGAGTTCTAACTCCTTCTTGTGGATCTCCAATGATGTTCGATTCAGGATGATCCTTGGAGATGCGTAACGTTTGAGGTAGAGGAGTAGACGGAGGTACACGAGATGATTCCTGCACATCAGATAAACTTGAAGAACCGTTAGATGCATCATTATTATCGAAAGAATTGTTAGAAGAAGATGCATTAGCAGGTGTATCATCATCAAGAGAGATATCGAGGGTAGATTTTTCAGATTCAAAGTGAAAAGCTTCATCTACCTTAACATTTATCGATTCTACGATCGTCTTAGATTCTAAGTTAAAAACTCGATATGCTCTACTGTTTGTAGAATAACCTAAGAAAATCCCTTCGTCACTTCGAGAGTCAAATTTTCCAAGATTTTCGCGATCACGTAAAATAAAACACCGACTCCCAAAGATACGAAAATATTTGATGTTAGGTTTTCTACAAAACCATAGTTCATATGGTGTATTTAAAGTCCCCGGGCGCAAATACACTCGATTAATAACATAGACAGCAGTGTTCACCGCTTCAGCCCAAAAATATAACGGTAAGTTCCGGCTATGAAGCATAACACGTGCCATCTCCTGTACGACCCTGTTTTTGCGCTCGACTACACCATTCTGTTGAGGTGTATAAGGTGCAGAGAATTCATGTTTAATGCCGTTAGAAGTGCAAAAATCAATGAATTTGGAATTTATGAATTCTCCACCTCTATCACTTCTAACTCGAGTAATCTTTTCATTCTTTTCAATCATAATACGATGGCAAATCTCGTGAAAAGAATCAAAAGTATCAGCTTTCTCTTTTAAAAATGCTACCCAAGTATATCTAGAGAAATCATCAACCAATAAGAAAATATACCATTTACCTCCCAAAGATGGTTGACGAGTTGGCCCCATTAAATCCATGTGCAAAAGTTCCAAAGGCCGTTTTGTACCTATGTGGTTCAAGTTCTTGTGTGCAGTCCTAGACTGTTTTCCCTTTTGGCAACCGCCACACACAATGTTTTGTTCAAAAGAAAGTTTCGGAACCCCCTTGACCACATCTTTGTTCGAAATTCTAGCAAGTTCCTTAAAGTTTATGTGACCTAGCCTTTCATGCCAAAGTGTTTCATTTTTCAAAGATGCTAGGTTACATTTTTCAGAAATTTTATTAGGAACTACATAACAATTGTTTTCTGATCTAACCCCTTTTAAAAAGAAACATGGTTCTTATCAGTTACAGTACATTCATCAGATGAAAAATTAACTGAAAAACCATTATCACAAAGTTGACTTATGCTTATGAGGTTAGTCTTAAGGCCATGAACAAATAACACATTATTTAGAACCGGGCCATCTGGAATAGCTACCGTTCCCTTTCCAACAATTTTGGAAGACCGACCATCTCCGAAAACAACAAGTCCTCCGGAGATTTTCTCAAATGTTTGAAAACAGTTTTTGTCACCGGTCATGTGACGGGAACACCCGCTATCCAGATACCAAGACGAACTATCATATGCATGCAAGGAAACATTAGTAACAAGACAAGGGAAAATTTCACCTTTGCGCACCCAAACCTTTTTGGAATGCGTCGGTAATGGTCGTGAAGTTATTCTCCTAGGTGAAAGCGTCTTGTTGAAGATTGCTGCTCCTTGATGATGTCGTCTTGAGCGGTGAACTACCAAGGCTCTTTTCCTTCAAATGATTTGCAGTTGATTTTCGAGGAATCACCTTTTGGTAGTCATTGCAAGAGGTGCTTGAGGTGTGCGTTTGGCTCCCGTCTTGCAATTTCTCCTTATGTGCCCTGAAATGCCACAACGAAAACATACCTTAGATCTTGACGATCCGAAGAGGATGAAGTAGGCTTGTTGTCGTTGCTTGTCGTGAATTCCGGTGTCGGAGGAGGAGATACCGACTGAGGCACAAAAACTGTCCCACTCGAACTTGGAATGTCTCCAGTTTGAGTGTATCCGAGGCCGAACTTATTTGTTTGACCAAGACCAAGAAGCCTGTCCAACTTACTCCTTCCAGAAGAAAATCGCTTTAAGTCATCCTTTAGTTGGAGAATGGTCTTTGTCATTTCCAATTTTTCCTGTCGAGCCTCGCCGTAGAGCTTCAAGAAGTAATTCGCTTTGTCCACCATTTCTATGTTCTTTCTCAAATTGCTCATTGGACTCTTGAAGGGAAACATTTGCTTTGGCTAAGTTATCCCTTTCCACTTCAAGAGCGTTTGAGAGAGAAGTTGCCCTTTTTGCTTCTTCTTCGAGATCCTGCAATCTCCCTCTCAAACTCCTTGTTTTGCTTTGCCAGTTTCTTTGAATCCCTCAAAAGCTTATGGTAGGCAAGAGCAAAATCTTCACCTTCAGAATTGCTCGATTCGTCGTCCGTTGCAATCTTTTCAACAGGGAGGAGTTGGACAATGAATCGGATGTACTTGCCATTAAGCACATGAATGGTGAAGATGTGGACGCGTGGAATGCTGTCGCGTTGTCTTCTTCATCACTTGAGGATGACTCATTTGACGTTGAGTTGTCATCCCAAGTGACGACTTGCATCGCCTTCTTCTTTGCCGGATTCTTGTTGGGACACTCCGTTGAAATGTGGCCGTAGCCTCGACATTTGAAGCACTGAACTTGTCCCTCTGAACTTTTCTTATCCTTTGAGAAGTTCTCTTGCTTTCTTGACTTGTAGCTTGAAGAACCCTTGCCTTTCTTCGACTTTCCGAAGGATGGAGTTTTGCTTGGATTACCCCTTCGAAAGTTGCGGCGAAACTTCCTTGTCAAGAGAGCGAGCTGCTTCTCAAAGTCCTCCATAGATAGGTTCTCGTCATCGTCTGAGGAGGATGAATCCGCGTCTTCTTCTTTGTTGTTTTCAATGCATAACCTGAAGACTTAGAAGAGGATGCCTTTCCAGAAGAATAGTTAGTAGAAAATGACATTTCATAAGTTTGTAAAGAACCAACTAATTCTTCTACACGCATTTCGTCCGGGTGTTTAATAGTTTCAATGGCTGTGACCTTTGGGCGAAATCGTTCAGGAAGAGTTCTTCATATCTTTGTGATGACCCGGATCTCCGCAGAGCTGCTGCAGTGCGATGGGGTGGCTATTGGAGGCCTACTTAGTGTGTTGGATGTGTTTGGGGCATAATTGGACATAAGTGTTGGACTTCGGGCTTTTATGGATCAGGTGAGTGATCGGAGGACCCCGTGGAGGGTTTAGAAGTGGTTTTGCGCGAATCGGATATTAAATTTGGGCTCCGCACGAAATTCGGGCTAAGAATACACTTCCGGGAGCCTTCGGCAATTTTTAGAGTTGGAATTCGGCAAAACGGACGTCAAATTCAGATTCAGCGCGCGAAAACGGTCAAAATGGACTACCTACTTGACTTTTTGGGCACGGGGTACTGTTCACTGCCGGAACAGTAACTCCGGCGATCGCCGACGGCGGCGGGCAGCGGCGGAGAGCGGCGGCGCGGCCTCGGGCAGGCGGCAGCACGGCGGCGGGCAGGCGCGGGCAGCGCGCAGCGCGCGGGCAGGGGCGCGGGCAGGCGCGCGGTCCACGCGCCGGCGTGCACCAGAGCGGGGTGCCACGTGGCATGACTGGATTGGGTGGCTCACTGGTCTCGGTCTGCGGAGCTGTGGGGTGCACGGTGGACTGGGCGGGAAAACACGTGGCATCTTCCATTGGTTCGGTGCATGAAGTCGGGTGCACCGGGTGCATTGAGCTGAGGTGGGACACGTGGCGCGCGGGGATTGGGCGCGCCACTGTGCGCGGCAGGCGCGGGCGGTGCGCGGTGTACGGTGGACCGGATAGGGACACGTGGCAGATGTTTAGTGGTTCGGTGTTTGGGGTTGCTGTGCACCGGGTTCAGCGAGATTATGCCTTGGACACGTGGCGAGCGAGGATTGGGCGAGCTACTGTGCGCGTACGGGCGGCAGGCGGCGGGGCAGCGGTGCAGGCGGCAGGCGGCAGGCGGCGGTGCCGGCGGGCGTGGCGGCCACGGCGCCGACGTGGTGCACGCGTGCGCCACGTGGCGTCCAGCCATTGGCGGGCGCCAACGGCCCCGTTGACCAAGGGTGGCCACGTGGCGCGAGGGGAGCGGCCGGGTTGACTGTTTCGTGTTCGGGGACACGTGTCGGTGCGTGGAGCGGGTCGGACGGGTGCGCGGTCCGACCGGATCTGGTGTGCGGGCGTGGGCCGTGTGGGCCGGGCTACTGTGCGCGCCCGAAAGTTCGGGCCGGGCCGCACTGTTTGCGCCCGAAAAGATTCGGGCGCCCGGAAAAAAGGACACAGTGGGTATTTTTCTAATTGTTTGGAATGGCCTTTAAATACCAACCCGAGCCCCTTCTTTCGAGTTTTTCTCCCCTTTTCGAGCCTCTTCTGCCCGAGCCACCTTAAGGAGATTTGTTCACCTCTTGATGCTTGATCTTCCTGCCAAGTTCTAGGATTTTAGGAGGCTCGAATCCCGAGGTTCCCCATTTTACGGCGCGGCGCGACGATACATTTCCTGTTTCCTTCTTCGGCGCAGCAGTGATGTTTTCGCTCCCTTGGGCTACCCCGAGGTCCGTTTTCTGTGATTCTTGCGCCGGCTGACTCCTTACAGATAAGGCTTCAACTTTCATTTGATTGCGCTTTTCGTTTCGAGGTTTTGGCACGGATCCCGAGGCAAACAGTGACCCCTTTTTGCTGTGTGGATTTTCTTGACAGCAGCGGAGTATTTCAGCCATATCTTCGCGCACGAGCGTCAGACGGAGACGAGCTTATACAACTTTTTGATATACTCGTCGCGAGGAACGCAATGGTGATTTTTCTGAGATTTTAGAAAATTGTTTCGAGGTGATAATCACTGTTTTCTCAGTGTACTGTGTACAGTTTTTCTTCACAGTTTGTTGATTGGATTACCGCCTTGCCGAATTTATAACTTGGCTTTCCGAACTCTGATTTGGGCGTGCAAGGTACCGTTGCGAAGCTATCGACGCGAGGATCGCCGTGATATTTTTCTGGGAATTTTCTGGGCACTTTCTGCAGGTGATAATTTAACAGTTCTGGGACTGTTGTTGTATGTATTTGTAAGAGCAATATTTGGGAGCCTAAGTGTATTTAGTGGACTTTGTGTTGTGCCAGGAGTGTTTCGGGTGTACTGTTCTTGTTGGAGCGCAGGATTGGAGTTTTTGGTATTTTCAGCTGTACGGACCCGGACAGTTAGCGCTTCAGGTGGGTGGTTGTTGCATGCCTCTACTTCTGACTTGCTCACTAAGTTTATTAGAAAACCCCACTTGAGCATATTGATTGATTATCATGCATGATTGACTGATATACATGTGAGCCTATCATCTGAGGTTAATTATGTGAATATAGCATGTTGGGGATATTATTGGGATAATATTGCTGTTGGAACATGATCATTGGAATAATTTAATAGTGATAATTAACATGTACATTAGCACCTAGATTCTATGAAAGTGGATTAAATGGATTAATTGTGGGGACATAATGACATATCAATGTGCGGGTGCCACTTTGGGATTTATTATGGATCAGGGATTATACATGTGTAGTCGCCTGATGATTTTAGCCTGATGGTTATATTTATGTGGATATATTAATTGTTACACATGTAAAACTGTTATTTGACTATTCTCTTTCTTTACATTGCCTGAGGACTTTTGCATGCTTATTTGGACATCTAGATAGGCCACTATTTTATTGCTACACTATCATATTGGGATTTGACTTAGGAGAAACCATGATTGCTTTCTTTCTCCTTTTCATTTGGACTTTTGAGTCATGTTGCTCGAGTTCGAGCAGAGGTTTTGGGATAGTGTAGCCGGGACCTGCGGGTCAGTGACAGGGTGTACTTGATGTTGGATTATGGGTTATTGCGGCAACCGCGGACAGTAGGCGGTTGACCGGATCTTGATTATTGTACCCAATTGTGGGTTGGGGGTTATTGCGGTGACCGCGGACTGTGGGCGGTTGACCGGATGTTTACTATTGCATCAGATTGGGTATCAGAGTTCTCTAGTGGATGGTATTTCCCACTTTTGAGTACTATTGCATCAGGTCGGGGTTTCATTAGTGGACGGAGTTTCCCACTTTGATCATAGTCATGATCCAGTCCTGCTATTATGAGACAGTGGTTACAGAGATGCTTGATACAGTGATACTTTACTCGTGTGGGTCGCTCCCCTCGAGTGCCACTCCGGAGTAGGCTTTAGACCGTGTTGGGTTCCGGTCAGTTGGTGAGTTGTGAGTGATGGCAGAGCAGGCAGTACCAGTTTTACTGGTGGCACTAGATTGGGTCTATTTAGCCAGATATGTTTCCTGATGCATTCATACCGTCATTTCCTTCGGTATTGCATTTAGAGGCATACTTGTTGTGGTTTCCCCTTTTATTCAGTAGTTCTGTTTACAGCTTTACTACTTGCCCTTTTCTTGCCTCTAGTAGACTTAGTGGGTACGCCGGAGCTTGAGGCTTTACCCACAGGGGGAGGCTACTGGTTTACTAGTGGTTCTCACCCCCACTGTTGTTTTCTCTTCTTTTCCCCCTGTTTTGCAGAGTCCTCATTGGAGTTGCTGATCTTCGGTCGTTGTTCGGGGCGAGGGAGTCACGAGCTAGATCGTTACCACCCGAGGAGTGTAGCTGTATCCCCTGGTTGGAGATTCCTCGTAGCTGTTGGCTGGTTTTTACTGTTTATCTGGAGGAGAGAGATCTTTTGTATTTGGAGAGACTGATGTACTATAGTTTTAGTTTATCTCCTTTTATAGTCGAGAGATGCTGTACTGAGGACATTGTATGATGATTATCTGTATTTGAGGGAATGGATATTGTACTTTATTTCATGATGTACAGTGATTGGATTTTATTTTACAGCATTTTATTTCAGCTCTGATATTTGTGTAGCTATAGTACTATCTTTTGCAGGTTAGACGCTTCGCCTATGCGGGTTTTGGCATAGGTGGCGGATCTGTTGGCGAGCCCGGGTCGCAGTTTCGACCCCGGGGCGTGACAGATTAAGTTGGTATCAGAGCTTAGGGATAGGTCAATTGGGACTGTAGAAACCCTAGGCTTATGGTTGGACCCTAGGATGACTTCGTGAGAGTCGTGATTTTAGCGAGAGTCCTGATTGAGTTTTATACCTCTCCCGAGTGATGGGATGGGTGATTGGCATGTTTATTCTCCTAAGCAATTATGTTGGCTGCAGACAACATAATGCGGCGGAACGGTTGACATGCTCTAGACTCTCGCCGGATTGGGTCGAGTTTTGTTTTGTGCTGTGGTGCAGTTGGTCGTGGTGAGCGGTGTCTCCCCGACGCGTTGTGCGGATTGGTGTGCACTCGTCGCAGCGGTGGAGCTCGAGCAGATTGTTTTGGGGCCGGATATCCGGATTGAGGTTAGAGAGCTTCAGACCCCGATGACAGGATTGTCTGAGGTATATCAGCGGCAGAGTGAGCCGCTGGTCTGGGTGACACAGTTGTCGGAGCAGTGGGCAGCCCGACAGTGTTTTTCTCCTGAGACCACCTGGTTACAGTATCCTCAGCGGCAGTGATTTCTGAGGCGCCGATGGGCGAGTAGCCCCCTCCGTGCCAATGTTTAGTGTCGAGGCACCGAGGTGGGGTGGATAGCTGACAGTGGATGAGTTGTGGGACATCATTGATCGATGGAGCCAGTTTTGGCAGATGAACCACCCCGATTTATGGATTTGAGTTGGAGCCCTTGGAGGCAGAATCGTGGTTGGTGGTGATGGAGTGATCAATTGAGAGTCTCCCTGTGTTAGAGAGTTGATGCAGTTGTTGAACTGTGCGCTCCAGATTTCGAGGGACGAAGCGCATAGGATGCGTGCGACTGGGAGTGGATTGCGCCAGAATACCCTTCTAGTTTATCTGATCCCTCTGTTTTGGATTTTGGATTTTGGATGCCTCGATGGAGTAGGCATTGTGTATGGAGCGTACTGTTGCAGTTCCTTTGGATAGGGATCTGCCGCCAGAGGCGAGTTCTGGATAGAGGCGCCTGGCGCTAAGTGTTGGGGGACAGATCGGCTGGCAGAGGCACTTTCGTTTTTCTTTCCTGGATGGTGGACATCCTTGTGGACGGATTATGTAAAGCTTACCCAAAGGAAGGTTACCCTTTGTGATGGATAACATTCGTGTTTGGGGTACAATGGATGTGCTTGAGGGGTGAGCTGAGTAAGGATAATTGAATGAGGAATTGCAGGAATTAATTGTGTTTTGTCATATGACGATTGCAATAATGGATTTTCTGAGATGTCAGAGGTCAGGTGGACCCCGGTGGCAGCATCAGCATCGTTATCAGAGTGGCGCAGCGGTAGCGTGGGTTTATTGTCTGCGGAAGATCGTATTCATCGCCTCAGTGTGAGCAAAGGCGGAGAATTGTGCTCCTTTTGTGGATAGCCTTGATTTTCAGGCAGATTAAGTGACGACCACCTACATTGAGCGGTTGAGACTGTGCTGCCTGGGTGGAGGGCACCAAGGCAGTGGATTGGGTCGTCGCAGGTGTGATTTCATCACAGCAGTCGAAGTTAGAGCATGTTGCATTCCTGCATGGACTAGAGGTAGATTTGTTACCACATGCACTAGAGGTACAGGTTCCTGTTGGGGTGGTGCATGTGGGGGAGGCTTGTGGATCATGTCCAGTGCAGTTGAGACCTCGAGTGGTATCGGCAAACTTATTGGTAGTTGTACCTGGTCAGTGTTTGACCCAGTGCGTGGGATTAGTTGGCACCGTGCCACATGGTGTATGACTGCGGAGAGAGAAGGTTATGATCTTCTGCAATCAGACATTAGGGACTTGTTTATTGAGACAGTCAGAGCACACAGGTTGCTGTGACAATGCGCGAGGTGCTTACGGCGGCACCGGGACGCAAGGATATCCCTGTTATCATGAGATCCCGGGTGTGATCCCCCGGAGCTGATAATGATGCCGTCGATTAGGGAGATTGAGATTGCGGTTGACGTGGTTCAGGGAACCACGCCAACCCCGATAGCACCTCATTGGATACCACCTGTAGAGCTGGCAGAGCTGATGGCGCAGTCGCAGGAGCTGATGGGTCGAGGGTCTGTTCGATCTAGTGTCATGTCGTTGGCACAGGATTGTGACGCCCCACTTCCCAGGGGGTCACCCATCCTAGAACTACTCTAGCTCTAGCACGCTTAACTCTCATGTTCCTCTTGGATCTTGCTACCATCCAAAATGCTATAGCCGGGTTAGAGATTTAGTCCTATTATATCATTTATATAGAGGACTAATCCAAATTCCGGGGGTGTCACATTCTTCCCCCCTTTAAGCCCTGACGTCCACGTCAGGCTCAAGCACACTCACAAGCACCAGGCGATGTGAGACTCGTCTCGCTAGCCTTAGCCAACCTTGTGAGGAGCTGCACTCCACTCACAACGGTCATTAGCCGGGGAGCCTCGCTCTACCCGCTATATAACCCTGGCTCAGCCGAGACTCATCTCACATTTCCGGCTGGTGAATGGCTCTGATACCAACTGTGACGCCCCACTTCCCAGGGGGTCACCCATCCTAGAACTACTCTAGCTCTAGCACGCTTAACTCTCATGTTCCTCTTGGATCTTGCTACCATCCAAAATGCTATAGCCGGGTTAGAGATTTAGTCCTATTATATCATTTATATAGAGGACTAATCCAAATTCCGGGGGTGTCACAAGGATGGTGAGGGTCCTTGTGTGGGGTGACCGCAGGCAAGTCTGGATATTATTTAGGACCTTTTGATAGAGTTATACCCCGTCAGTGGCCTGCTTAGGATGCAGGTATCTTTTTGGGATCATTCAGTTGAGGAGACGGTGTCAGGAGCCGGTAGGGGCATATGGGCAGTGAGGACGAATTGGTGATGAGATTGATACCAGCCCTGATTTCAGCCTCGCTAGTATGGGGAGATGGATTTGTGAGATACAGTGATGCCCTCCCATAGTAGCTATGATGTTACTGTTGGATTTGTGACAAGCTTCCATTATCACCCCGATAGGGCCACTGTGGTGGCGGATACCCGGAGCAGGAGAGCTATTTGGGGTTGTGTTTGTTGACTCCGCAGCTGGCGCTGTGTGGACTGTCGAGGCAGATGTGACGTATGATGATGTCACTGAGGAATCTTTGGATGATAGACCGCGGCTGAATGGTTCGCTCGGATGGTTAAGATTCGGGAGCGACCGGGCGAGGACCCCTCCCTCCTGGTCAGGGCTCCTTTCCTTTCGGAGTTGCCTAGCATGTCACTGGTTTGGGAGTTGAGGACACAACTCCCGAAATTCGATGAAGTGATCGTCTGGAGCAGTTACCCTTTCTCGAGCCTGGAGGATTGGATTTACCAGCTGCAAGGGTACGGGATCTTCTCGAAGATTGATTTGCGATCTGGTTCTTCCAACTGCTTATTGTTGTGTGCTGATGCACGAGAGTTGGGGAGGTGTTGCTACACCCTGATGATTTTTGGATTAGAGATCAGAGTTATGTGATCAGTTGGAGGACTTATTGGGTACCTCGGGAGTACAGAGGTACTTGGATCGAGCTGGTGTGCCGATGGACTTGTGGTTGGATTCTCTGAGGCCCTGGGAAGAGCGGAGGCTTGTACCGATGCAGATTACTTGGTAGCTCGAGCGGTTAGCCCAGCTGTACTTGGTTGAGTTGGTACGGCTTTTCTGGAGTGCCCGCCTTTACTTTGTTCTAGTTGGAGACCCGAGGACCGCATCGCGTCTCTGGAGGAGGTATTTGTCAGCCTTGGGAGCTTGAGTGGTGGATGATTGGATGTTTACCCCCTTTATTTGGTTGAGATTCCGTGTTGAGGAACGACTTTAGTTTCGAGGACGAAACTTTCTTTTAGTGGGGGAGGATGTGATGACCCGGATCTCCGCAGAGCTGCTACAGTGCGTTGGGGTGGCTATTGGAGGCCTACATGGTGTGTTGGAGGTGTTTGGGGCATAATTGGACATAAGTGTTGGACTTCGGGCTTAAATGGATCATGTGAGTGATCGGAGGACCCCGTGGAGGGTTTAGAAGTGGTTTCGCGCGAATCGGATATTAAATTGGGCTCCGCACGAAATTTGGGCTAAGAATACATTTCCGGGAGCCTTCGGCAATTTTTAGAGTTGGAATTTGGCGAAACGGACGTCAAATTCGGATTCAGCGCGCGAAAACGGTCAAAATGGACTACCTACTTGACTTTTTGGGCACGGGTTACTGTTCACCGCCGGAACAGTAACTCCGGCGATCGCCGGCGGCGGCGGGCAGCGGCGGAGAGCGGCGGCGCGGCCTCGGGCAGGCGGCAGCACGGCGGCGGGCAGGCGCGGGCAGCGCGCAGCGCGCGGGCAGGGGCGCGGGCAGGCGCGCGGTCCACGCGCCGGCGTGCACCAGAGCGGGGTGCCACGTGGCATGACTGGATTGGGTGGCTCACTGGTCCCGGTCTGCGGAGCTGTGGGGTGCACGGTGGACTGGGCGGGAAAACACGTGGCATCTTCCGGTTGGTTCGGTGCATGAAGTCGGGTGCACCGGGTGCATTGAGCGTGAGGTGGGACACGTGGCGCGCGGGGATTGGGCGCGCCACTGTGCGCGGCAGGCGCGGGCGGTGCGCGGTGTACGGTGGACCGGATAGGGACACGTGGCAGATGTTTAGTGGTTCGGTGTTTGGGGTTGCTGTGCACCGGGTTCAGCGAGATTATGCCTTGGACACGTGGCGAGCGAGGATTGGGCGAGCTACTGTGCGCGTACGGGCGGCAGGTGGCGGGGCAGCGGTGCAGGCGGCAGGCGGCAGGCGGCGGTGCCGGCGGGCGTGGCGGCCACGGCGCCGACGTGGCGCACGCGTGCGCCACGTGGCGTCCAGCCATTGGCGGGCGCCAACGGCCCCGTTGACCAAGGGTGGCCACGTGGCGCGAGGGGAGCGGCCGGGTTGCTGTTTCGTGTTCGGGGACACGTGTCGGTGCGTGGAGCGGGTCGGACGGGTGCGCGGTCCGACCGGATCTGGTGTGCAGGCGTGGGCCGTGTGGGCCGGGCTACTGTGCGCGCCCGAAAGTTCGGGCCGGGCCGCACTGTTTGCGCCCGAAAAGATTCGGGCGCCCGGAAAAAAGGACACAGTGGGCATTTTTCTAATTATTTGGAATGGCCTTTAAATACCAACCCGAGCCCCTTCTTTCGAGTTTTTCTCCCCTTTTCGAGCCTCTTCTGCCCGAGCCACCTTAAGGAGATTTGTTCACCTCTTGATGCTTGATCTTCCTGCCAAGTTCTAGGATTTTAGGAGGCTCGAATCCCGAGGTTCCCCATTTTACGGCGCGGCGCGACGATGCATTTCCTGTTTCCTTCTTCGGCGCAGCAGTGATGTTTTGGCTCCCCTGGGCTACCCCGAGGTCCGTTTTCTGTGATTCTTGCGCCGGCTGACTCCTTACAGATAAGGCTTCAACTTTTATTTTGATTGCGCTTTTTGGTTTCGAGGTTTTGGCACGGATCCCGAGGCAAACAGTGACCCCTTTTTGCTGTGTGGATTTCCTTGACAGCAGCGGAGTATTTCAGCCATATCTTCGCGCACGAGCGTCAGACGGAGACGAGCTTATACAACTTTTTGATCTACTCGTCGCGAGGAACGCAGTGGTGATTTTTCTGAGATTTTAGGAAATTGTTTCGAGGTGATAATCACTGTTTTCTCAGTGTACAGTGTACAGTTTTTCTTCACAGTTTGTTGATTGGATTACCGCCTTGCCGAATTTATAACTTGGCTTACCGAACTCTGATTTGGGCGTGCAAGGTACCGTTGCGAAGCTATCGACGCGAGGATCGCCGTGATATTTTTCTGGGAATTTTCTGGGCACTTTCTGCAGGTGATAATTTAACAGTTCTGGGACTGTTGTTGTATGTATTTGTAAGAGCACTATTTGGGAGCCTAAGTGTATTTAGTGGACTTTGTGTTGTGCCAGGAGTGTTTCGGGTGTACTGTTCTTATTGGAGCGCAGGATTGGAGTTTTTGGTATTTTCAGCTGTACGGACCCGGACAGTTAGCGCTTCAGGTGGGTGGTTGTTGCATGCCTCTACTTCTGACTTACTCACTAAGTTTATTAGAAAACCCCACTTGAGCATATTGATTGATTATCATGCATGATTGACTGATATACATGTGAGCCTATCATCTGAGATTAATTTTGTGAATATAGCATGTTGGGGATATTATTGGGATAATATTGCTGTTGGAACATGATCATTGGAATAATTTAATAGTGATAATTAACATGCTACATTAGCACCTAGATTTATGAAAGTGGATTAAATGGATTAATTGTTGGGACATAATGACATATCAATGTGCGGGTGCCACTTTGGGATTTATTATGGATCAGGGATTATACATGTGTAGTTGACTGATGATTTTAGCCTGATGGTTATATTTATGTGGATATATTAATTGTTACACATGTAAAACTGTTATTTGACTATTCTCTTTCTTTCACATTGCTGAGGACTTTTGCATGCTTATTTGGACATCTAGATAGGCCACTATTTTATTGCTACACTATCATATTGGGATTTGACTTAGGAGAAACCATGATTGCTTTCTTTCTCCTTTTCATTTGGACTTTTGAGTCATGTTGCTCGAGTTCGAGCAGAGGTTTTGGGATAGTGTAGCCGGGACCTGAGGGTCAGTGACAGGGTGTACTTGATGTTGGATTGTGGGTTATTGCGGCAACCGCGGACAGTAGGCGGTTGACCGGATCTTGATTATTGTACCCAATTGTGGGTTGGGGGTTATTGCGGTGACCGCGGACTTTGGGCGGTTGACCGGATGTTTACTATTGCATCAGATTGGGTATCAGATTTCTCTAGTGGATGGTATTTCCCACTTTTGAGTACTATTGCATCAGGTCGGGGTTTCATTAGTGGACGGAGTTTCCCACTTTGATCATAGTCATGATCCAGTCCTGCTATTATGAGACAGTGGTTACAGAGATGCTTGATACAGTGATACTTTACTCGTGTGGGTCGCTCCCCTCGAGTGCCACTCCGGAGTAGGCTTTAGACCGTGTTGGGTTCCGGTCAGTTGGTGAGTTGTGAGTGATGACAGAGCAGGCAGTACCAGTTTTACTGGTGGCATTAGATTGGGTCTATTTAGCCAGATATGGTTTCCTGATGCATTCATACCGTCATTTCCTTCGGTATTGCATTTAGAGGCATACTTGTTGTGGTTTCCCCTTTTATTCAGTAGTTCTGTTTACAGCTTTACTACTTGCCCTTTTCTTGCCTCTAGTAGACTTAGTGGGTACGCCGGAGCTCGAGGCTTTACCCACAGGGGGAGGCTACTGGTTTACTAGTGGATCTCACCCCCCACTGTTGTTTTCTCTTCTTTTCCCCCCTGTTTTGCAGAGTCCTCATTGGAGTTGCTGATCTTCGGTCGTTGTTCGGGGCGAGGGAGTCACGAGCTAGATCGTTACCACCCGAGGAGTGTAGCTGTATCCCCTGGTTGGAGATTCCTCGTAGCTGTTGGCTGGTTTTTACTGTTTATCTGGAGGAGAGAGATCTTTTGTATTTGGGGAGACTGATGTACTATAGTTTTAGTTTATCTCCTTTTATAGTCGAGAGATGCTGTACTGAGGACATTGTATGATGATTATCTGTATTTGAGGGAATGGATATTGTACTTTATTTCATGATGTACAGTGATTGGATTTTATTTTACAGCATTTTATTTCAGCTCTGATATTTGTGTAGCTATAGTACTATCTTTTGCAGGTTAGACGCTTCGCCTATGCGGGTTTTGGCATAGGTGGCGGATCTGTTGGCGAGCCCGGGTCGCAGTTTCGACCCCGGGGCGTGACAATCTTTCTTACAACTTTAAATTCTGGAATCTTCTCCCCCAAGTTAGCACATGAGTTTACGATATCTTGCAATCGTGTGTAATAGTCAGTGAAAGATTCATTTCTGCCATAGAGATAGAGTCAAACTTGCTCGTAAGCATTTGCAGTTTCTGAATCTTCACAAGGTTAGTTCCCTCATGCGTAACTTGAAGAACATCCCAGATTTCTTTCGCAGTCTCACATGCCGAGACGCGAGAGAACTCTGTTTGTGACAAAGCATTAAATAGAGCATTAATTCCTTTGCCATTGTAAGAAGATGAATCTATCTCTTCCTTGGTCCATTTCGACCTAGGTTTTAAGGTGCGAACATCAGAAATAATTTCAGTTGGATTAGACCATCCTAATTCAATTGATTGCCACACCCTTTCGTCGATGGAAATTAAAAAGGCTTTCATCCGTACTTTCCAGTACGCATAATTTGTTCCATCAAAGAAAGGGGGTCGATTGATGTTTCCACCTTCAACCATTGTTTACAACCCTATTCCCGCTCTGATACCACTTGTTGGGTTATAAATTAATGGATCTAAATAGGGGAAAAAACACCTAGAGGGGGGTGAATAGGTGTAAACAATAAACACTCAAAAAATCATTGCGCAATAAAACCCAATGCGGAAAAATAAATGAACAAGCAAGATTTTTACGTGGAAAAACTCCAAACCGGAGTAAAAAACCACGGGACCGATAACACGGCGAAATCCACTAGAATTAACACACGTACAAGGTGATATAACGTACTCACAGACGACTCAACCTTTTACCATACGCTCCTAGTAGATCTTCTCCGCTCGCTCCACGACGCTTCTCGAATCCACGATCTGCGTCCAACGTCGAGTCCACGACGTCCGACCGAATCCACGGTCTTCACCCAGTAGCACGCTTCGAATCCACGAACGTACCTCGCTCCGAATCCACGAGAGCGGTTGCACCTTGAATCCACAAGGCCACGCGAGTCCACGCGCCGATTTAGGGTAAATCGTTGTTTTTGGGTGGTGATGATCCGCCGAATACTTAGATTAGAAATAGATCGGAAATACCATCTAAGTATTCATTAATTTGATTCTACTCAAAATCTGAGTTTGGAAAACCTAGAATCAAATTAATCAATATAGATGAAGAAACATAGAATTAATCTAGTTATTTCCTTTCTTCTCTATATGTGGATTTTTCTTATTTTCGGCTTATATTTTTCTATTATGTCCCGTTATTTTTCGATACCTTAAAAAAGAATCATAGGGTCTATTAATAGGTTAGAAACCATTGGAAGAGGATAAGGATCAAAAACAAACCATTTCTGGAAATTTTCATGACGGCGATCCGGATCGGATTTCGGCGATCCGGATTGCAGTTGCAAGAAAGACGGTTTCCAGAAAAACAACAGTTCGGGATCCGGATCGAAGTTCCTGATCCGGATCGTTCATACAGTTTTACCAAACATCAACGTTCGGGATCCGGATTGCAATACATGATCCGGATCGTTCAAACAAAATGGTAAAACCAGTGTTCGGGATCCGGATCAAAGGATGCTGCGATCCGGATTGAACTAGTGTATGAACGAACACCCTTCGGGATCCGGATTGGAATGTCTGATCCGGATCCTGAACATGTCCCATGTCTAGTTTTTGATTTTTATGCAATAAAAAATTCTTCCAAGTGTTTCTACACTACAAGAAGTATTCGGATCACCAAAAATCTTTAGTTAAACATACCTGATCCTTTTGAATTCTTCTTTCTTGAGATTGAGGTATATGATCCAAATTTCTTTCATCTTCAATCTTCAAGACTTAACACTTTTCACGAAATACGCCAACTCAAATTCCGTAACAACCCGTGGAGTTTCACGGGTACGGATAGGAATTGCCAGTCTTACTCACCATCGATCCAAAATGCTTAAGCCTAGCTATTATTACTATTAGTGAGACTATCCATTCAGACCCTGATGTCCTTATCATGTCTAAAGGCTCTAAACTCGATCACAAATATATATACCAGAATTTCTAGGCGAGATGTGAGATTCAAGAGATGCCTACCGCTAAATCAGTGGTGTAGCATTTTATTCCATACAACACTAGCTCTCATTATTTATATATTATAAATAAATAAGTTTACTGGTTTCGTCTTACTCCATTTGTTTGTCAGTAAGTAGTGTCACTAGTGTGTAGTTATAATTATACCCTTCACCATCATTCATTTCATTAATTAAAAAAATTAAATTTGAATTAAAATTTAAACTAATATTAATTTCTAAATATTATGTTGAAATTCTAATTCGATTTTGAATTTAAATTTTAAATATCTAATTATTTTTTTTGGTGTAAAAATTTCAAATCTATCACAACAAATCAAAATTTATCTCCAAACTGAGTCTCTAAACTAAAATCTGAGACAAAATTATAGTTCAATCAATTAGTAAAAAAATCAACTGATATTTATTTTCTAGATGTGTAACATCCTACTACCTCTTTCTCTAAACTCTAGTCCTATCATGCTTGACTCTCTTAATCTCTTGGATTCATTCATCGCCTAAAATGCTAGCTAGGTTAAGAAACTCAGAACAACCAGATAATGTGAGACTCATTTCACTAGACTTAGCCGATCTTATGGAGAACCACTCTTTACCCACAACAAACATTAGTCGGGAAGCTGCCCCACTTCCAAAGAGGATCACCCATCTTAGAACTACTCTAGTTTAGCATACTTAACCATCTTAACTTTTTAGGCCTAACCATCGCCCAATATGCTATAGCCGGAATAAAAAATTTACAGCTATCAGGCAATGTGAGACTTGTCTCACTAGTCTTAGCCGACCTTGTGGGGAGCCACTCTCTATCCACAACGATCGTTAACTGGAGATCGAATATGGTATGTCTATATGCAATTCAATTTGCACATTTTCTTTTATTTTCGCAGGCGTCAACGTTAGCTTTAATCTCAATGATAGGAGAATGTGTCAACATATAAGAGACAAATATACAGTTTTGATGTGTAGTGTTCAGTATATGCTGCCCAGCATATATCTTGACTTTAAAATAATTTGTATCCTTTGGTACCGACACATATAGTTTCTAAGGACATGAATCCGCTGTGCATCTCACTGTATAAACTTTCATAGTTGATTTTAGAACCTTCATTTGCATATTGTGAGCAATATGATCTTTCTCAATTGTGTGCAATAAACTTAATTTAACGTGAAATATCCAACCAACCCATGAGCGGTCAACGCTGGGAGGGCCCAATTCAATATGCGAACGATGGAACACAGCATTATCAATCATATACTCGCCCATCTAATCATTATCCTCCCAAACTATTCTCGGTGATCTTTAAACTTTGCACCTTCATTCAAATCATCAACATATTCATTACCGGTAATTAGATCATCAATCTCATTGTGTATGATATCTATAAGGACCCCTAATCCGCCGTCATGGTTCATATCTACGTAGTAGCCTTCGTCAACTACATTATTATTGTTAGATTCAGGGATAATGTTTAACACCTTCTTGGTTAGTATTGTTTTATTCTTATTCTACTTCTTGTTGCACATCCGGCTTATTTTGTGTCCTATCAAATTCGGTTTCCAATGGAAAAGATCTTTAGTCATGCACATCATAAGACGTAGAAATTCTGTATTATTTTGATAAATAATTATTATTTAACGATATAAAAAATTAAATGATATAAATAATTGAAATGAATCCTAACTCTCCTTTATATGTATTTCCTTATGGTCCACCGAATCGGGCTTGGGAACTTATAAGCGTGTTTGTTTCACCGAAGACTTTGAGTTGAAGTGCATTTTAGGTAGAAATGAAATTTAGGTGAAAATTATTTCGCTGTTTATTTCTATAATTATAGAAGTGAAGTTCTTTCAGTTCTGTTGTTTGTTTGACAAAAAGTAAATGACGTAAAAATTATAATTTGTACATAAATAATAAATAACATAATATATAATAAATTATAATATATTAAATAAAAAATAATATAATTATATTTTTATATAATTAAAAAATATAATCTAAAACAACTAAAATAAATTTTTTATACATAAATTATAATAATATAATAATAAAATCATAGAGTAAAATAAATATTAATACTCAACTAATTAATTTTCATCATATTATAAATATACAAACTAATTTTTTTAAAAAAAACTAGAACTTAAATAATTAAATTTTATTACATTTAAATATATAAACTAAATAAAAAAATAATTAGTATCACAATTAAATATATTTAGATATATCTTATATTATTATTTGTATTATTTTATTATTTTTTTCTACATCCCTTTTTATCGTAATTACAGTGTACAGAAATCAATTACGCTGTTTTAGATAACTGGCAAACAATTTTATCTGTTTCTACTTCCTTAGCTTACACTTCCTCCCAAACAAACATGCCCAATGTTGTGGCATATAGAGTGAATTACTGTTGGTATAAACTCTCGCGTCCTCCAATACTATTAGACAAAATAGAGTTGGAGCAAAAATATATATAAAAATATATTTTTTTGATTTTTAGTAATACCGTAAAAAATATATTATAACTGACTCATTGCAACATGCGTAACGCACCTGACAAAAATATGTGCATGACAAAAATATAATAATGGAATTATAATTGAATATATAAGAGACAATAAACCATAATAATAATAACCGGACTTAAGTATTTTGGGACGTGGTTTGGGTCCAAAAAATTATTATGGCTAGTGGACCGGATCGTTACATTTTGTATCAGAGTTAATGACCAGCTGGAAGTATGTGACGAGTCTCGATTGAGTCTGAGTCTAGATGACAGAACTAACAAGACAAATCTCACATTCCCTTGAACGAGGAGAGTTTGTGACACCCCAACAATTCCACATAATCACATATGTGTAATAATAATATTTTGAAAATATATTATAACTTGCTCATTGTAATATGTGGAACGTAATTTTATGTCCAGAAACACGATATTTTTAATAATAGAAACACAATCTTTCTATAGTCCAAAACAAAACCTTAGCTAAAACACTTCTCACTATATAGCTTTAAACTAAAATAAAATTTTAAAATCAAAATTAATTATGTAAAAATTACTCCAAAAGCCCCAAAATTAGAAAGCAAAAGAAGAAACAGGAGGAGCAAAAATTTCTTAAAAAGAGAAACCATGCCCATTTCCCAGAACAAGCAGTAGTAGAACTGCATCCTCCATTCCTCCTCTATATATATATCCCTTCTCCAAAGAAGCATTCAAGCCCTCACCTCCCTCCCCAATTGCTCCGTTCTCTCCGGGGGATCGAGAGATCGATCGAAGAACCCCGATCTCCGATGGAGTTCCAGGCTCATCACTACCCGTTCGAGAGGCGCCCCGCCATCAGAGATCGCACCCCCGCCGTCCGATGGTGCAAGGAGTGGTGCGTCTCCCACTCTTCTTCGAATCGATCGTTTAGTTTCGCGTTAATCGGTGTTCTTGGGAGTTTCTTGGGTTTTGGGTGTCGATTGCTCCGTTACGTGCTTAGATTTGAGAATTTCATGTTTCTAAGTTGTCTTTTTTAGTGTGAATTGGTGATCGTGGAGTTTCGAGGGTTTCGTTGTTGTCCATTGCTCCATTAGGTGCGCAGATTTGGTAATTATATTTTTGTTAGTTGTTTTTTGATGCAGTATTGTGTGAATCGGTGATCTTGGGAGTTTCTAGGGTTCTGGTGTAGTCGATTACTACTTTGCGTGCTTAGATTTGATAATTATATGTTTATCACTTGCCTTTTTGGTGTAGCGTTGTGTGAATCGGTGATCTTGGAATCTCTAGGGTTTTGGCGTTTGTCGATTACTACATACCTGGTTAGATTTGATAATTGTATGCTCATCAGTTGTTTTTTTTGTGTGTTTGATACCCTAAACACTCTCCTTTTAGATCCCATATCTTGTTTCCCTATAGCTCGTTTTCTTGTTGGATCGGTTGTGTAGTTTCACGTGAATTGGTGCCCTTGGGAGTTTCTAGGTTTTTGGTGATGTCGATTACTCCATTATGTGCTTAAACTTGATAATTGTATGTCTATTAGTTGATTTTTGGTCTAGATTTATGTGAATCAGTGATCTTGGGAGTTTCTAGAGTTTTTGTGGTGTCAATAACTCCGTTATGTGCTTAGATTTGATAATTATATGTTCATCACTTGTTTTTTGGTATGGTTTTATGTGAATTGATGATCTTGGAGTTTCTAGGGTTTTGTTGTTGGCTTGTTGCCAACTACTCCATTATGTGCGCAGATTTGACACCAATATTTTTTTTTGTAGTATTGTCTGTATCAGTGATCTTGGAGTTTCTAGGGTTTTGGTATTGTCGATTACTAAATTACGTGCTTAGAGTTGATAATTATATGTTTATTAGTTGTTTTTGGGGTGTAGTATTGTGTGAACTGATGGTGTTGATTACTCCATTACGTGCTTAGGTTTGATAATTATTTGTTTCTTAGTTATTCTTTTAGCTGTCTTATACGTAAACACTCTCCTGTAGATCCCATTTGTTGTTTTCCCATTGCTCGTTTTCTTGCTGAATTTATGTGTAGTTTCATGTGAACTGATGTTCATTGGAGTTTCTAGGGTTGTGTTGGTGTTGATTACTCCATTACATTCTTAGATTTGATATTTATATGGTTTATTATTGTTTTTGGGTGTTTGATCTTGGGAGCTGCTACCCAAACCCTAAACACTCTCTTTCCGATCCCTTCATCATGTGAATCAGTGATCTTCGGAGTTTCTAGGGTTTTGGTGCTGTCGATTGCTCCATTGCGTTCTTAGATTTGATAATATATGGTTTAATATTTGTTTTTTTTTTGGGTATTTGATCTAGGATTCCGCAGGAGCTCGTTGCAACCGGTGGGAAATGCTCACTTTTTAAGTGGGTTAGAGGTATTAATTACTTCTCAACTAACGAGGGCTAGAATCTATTCTTTACTTGGAATTTGAGTTATTCTATTCATTTAATAGACTATGTTTGTTATGTATTATTATCTTTTCTTTTTATTATGTACCAATCAGCAATACTTTTTTTTAATATATATGTATATACATTTACGGGTTTTTTTTTTTTTTTTTTTTTTTTTTAAATGTGAATGGATATGTTGGTAAATTATGTACAGTTAATCTAATCTTGAATTTTTGAGTCTTTTATCTTTGTGAGAATGTTATATTATCGGTTATTTGATGAATAAGGTATGGTAGTTGATATTAGTAATGCATCTTTCTGCGCTATGAGCTGATTGCCGTCCTAACGGATAATGATATGGTCCTATTAATGTGGAACTTAATGCATACGTAGCTTTTTCTCTTCATAAAATAAATGTTCTAGTTCAATACGATCACTCTAATGGTGTGGTTTGCTTTTAGGTGAGGAAAATTCTTTTCCTTTTATTCCTTTTTTTTAAGCATATAGATCGTGGGAAGTACTCTTATTGCTGTGGAGCATTGTGAATTTGAGCAATTTTATCTTGTTTGCGAGGGTGCAGTTGGCATTATGCATACTGATTGTGAATTATTTTATTTGGAAGAATTTTCGATCTCTTCAAGTTATTTCTAATTATCGACATTGGCCCTTATGTTGAAGTATACAGCGTATATCTACCTTTTGCTGTTAGCAGCAAGTGAAAAGAATCAGATTTAGCATTGCTATAATTAAGGCTAACAAGGGAATGCGATCCCAGAATTGTGTTTCGTGAGATATATAGTTTATGAGTTGAAGCATTTGAAAATGGCATGGTTTAGATACAGTGGAAATCATGGGCGATGTGGTCATTTATTGCTGTTTATGTATTGGAAACTATTCTTAGGTTAGTGTGGAGGTTCATCAGATATTAAAACTTGCTTTTCTTTATGCCCGAGTCAAGCCTGCTGTAGCGCCTAGCTGCCTTCATTCTTTTTATGAAAGAGAGGGAGTATTGTCATTCCCATTTTCAGGCAGCTCAAAAAAGGGCATACCATATAATAGTTATTATATTATCCTAGTCATACTTATTCTTTGTTCTTGGATGCATAACATCTTACTTGTTTTCCGTATAATTTTTGTATAGAGGATAAGTTGAAAGCTCTGGAAGTAAAAGCTGAGGAGCCAAAAGTTGAAGAGCCGAAACCGGAACCAACGACTGAGGTTCTTTTCCTCTGCAGCTACGAAGGTTGTGGTAAGACTTTCATCGATGTAGGGGCTTTAAGAAAACATGCTCACATCCATGGAGAGAAGCAGCATGTCTGCCACTTCGAGGGCTGTGGGAAGGTGATTCGCAGAGTTATAATGTTCTTAATATTGTAGTGCGTTGGTAGGAATCTATTAAACTGACAACAACATGTGCTGTGCTCTTTTTTTTAAGTTCTTGGCTCGCTTGCTTTATGGAATAGCTTCTCTAATCTTGAGGCAGCAGCAGGCTTTGTCAAATAGAAAATCTGGAGATTTTTCTGCAGTCTGAGCTGAAATGAGCTTCTGAGCCAAAAGCAGAAGCACCGGTAGAACTGTTATTATTTTTCCAAACAGCTCCACACAAACGGCATGTTTAGAGAAGTTCCAGTTTAGACAAACAAGTCGTTAATCCTGCTCTTAATTTTTCATATTTTTGTGTACTTTATTCTCTATCTAGCGCTTCCGTTAAATGAAGTCAGTCCTGGGTTATTAATTATGGTTAAAAATCCATTTAGATCCTTGTTGTGTCTGGTGAGATATGAGCACTAACTCTTAGAATTGAAGATGCACACTTTTGTTACTCTATTTATTTCCTCAAGTTGACATCATATTCCTTTTCTGTATGTAGGAGATCACAATTCATATTTACTGTCAAATGAATAAGTAAAGCACCTTTTGTTTTCTTCTTTTGAAGGCACATTTCTTGTTCTCTTCTTATACAATAAGTTTCTCCGTTAGTCAAAATTAATATATGATATTTGTTGGATGCTCTACCATGAATATCATTGGACCACTTTATTGTTCGTGTCAAAGTAAGAAACATTTCTATATTTTGCAGAAATTTTTGGACAGTTCGAAGTTGAAGAGACATTTTCTTATTCACACAGGAGAAAGGGATTTTGTTTGTCTTCATGAAGGCTGCGGTAAGGTGATTATCTTGCCTCTTTAGGTAACTTTGTTTTAAGTTCTTTTAGGTTTTTTCATACAGTTAGTATGCATAGTTTCTACTGTTTTGTACCTCTTAAGTTCAGAAATTGTTGCAACTTCCTGTTTCTGTGTTTCCTGTCAAATTGTTTTATCGAACAATGTAATGAAATAAGCCATGGCATCTTCTAGAAATGGTTGAACTAAATTATTTTGTAAAGTTTGATCATAGCTCCAACTATGTCCTTAGGCCCTGTTTGATAACAAAATATCCATAGAATTTGACAGTTTATTCCCATCTATTCTGCCAAACACAGAACAATTTTAGGAATAATTTATTCTATAGTCAAAACAGGTTATTCCAGATTATTTTGGAATAACCCCGTTAACAACTATTCCTCCTCCGTTGGAATAAGGCTATTCTCCAGTTTATCCTTCGCCTTGTTCTCCACACTACACTTTACTCCATTCTCATCTACCCTTTCGCCTCGTTCTCTGTGCCGCATTTTTCCCATCATTCTCTGCTATTCTTGAGAAAATAACCAAACATGATTTTGGTTATCCTAGGGAATAAGGATATATATCGAACAGAACACGAATTTGGAATAACTCAATATTTATCCCTTCCAAGGATAAGAATTAATTGATCCCTTCAAACATTATTCCGTTACCAAACGCAGCCTTAGAGTTTTAACTGTATCAGTTTAATAGCTAAAGTTTTCCGACATAATAGCTTAAGTCCTCCCATTATTGATCTACCTCCACAAAAACACCAATCATCATCAACGTTGAGATTGAATCCTCTAAAAAGCTGACACGGCAGCGAGCTCCGATAATGATACTGGCATGTTGTCCTTTTTCAAATCAAAATGTTAGAGAACTAAATTGTTATAGGGGACAACTTGAGGCGCAAAATTGTTAGAACTGAAGCAGCAAGGACGTATTAAAGTAGTGTCAAACTTCAAGGACCAAGTTTGTTATCAACCGTAAAATTAATGGAGGGACCAATTATGTTATCAACCCTAAAATTGATGGAGGGGACTTTCTCTCATCAAGACGAACGAGGAGAAAGTTCGTCTTCTTATTACTTGGTTTTTTTTTTTTTTTTTTGATTTCATAAATCATTCTTTCTCATCCTTGTGATTGTCAGAATACTACCTTTAGTTCCTCTCTAGGTCCAGTTGAATGTGTTGGTTATATAATTGCTCGAGTCAGTGACTTAACCTTCAAAAAGGAAAAAAAAGAAAGAAAATGATGATCTGGAATCTGTAAATTGCAGGCCTTCTCACTGGATTTTAACTTAAGAGCCCACATGAAAACACATTCATTGGAGAACTATCATGTTTGTTCTTACCCAGAATGTGGGAAGAGATATACAAATGAATGCAAATTGAGAACTCACGTCAAGACCCAACACGAAAAGGTAAGAATACTCTTACTCACCTTTTCTTCTTTTGTCTTTTCGGATCGGTAAACCTTTCGAAATTCAAACTCTTCGCTTGCTTCTTTTTATCTTCAGTATAGACGCGTCGATAAATATGCCTTGAAAACAGTTGGAAGTCACTAAGAATATAACTTTACGATAATGATAGGCACTATCATTTTTTTGTTTCTTGAAACTTAAATTACATATAATTGGATAAGCGAATCGATGGGCTTCTCTGTTATTGTTATTGCTGGTTACTGTTATTTGCTTTCTGTTGCCAAAGAAATCGTATAGATGTATCGATTGTAAACAATCAACCACCGTAGAGTTCGAGTCAGAAAAAGGAAAAGCAAATAAATAAATAAATAAATGGTACCAAATGAGGCCACAAACTTGCTATTTTCTCTGCCAATTTACTGGTTGCAAAGTTCTACAGCGATGAGTTAATAAACCCTTCTTTTTTTTTTTGTTTTCTTGTCTTTTGTCCGTATCTATCATTTCTCAGAACACGGCCATTGATGCACCGAAACATACTCCGCCAGTGGAGAAAGTCCACACCACCCCGAAAACACCTGCACCAAATTATGTTTCTGCCACCTCCGACCGCCCGTACGCCTGCCCTTACGAAGGCTGTGGAAAAGCTTATATTCACGAGTACAAACTTAACCTTCATCTAAGACGCGAACACCCGAACCACTATTCGGATGAAAACATCGGCAAGAGCACCCCCCACACCACCGATGAAGCCGAATCTGGTGCCGCGAAGACCCCCAACCCTAGGAGGAAACAGAACCCAGTTTTGCAGAAGGCGCCGCCGGCGAAAGTTGTTCGGAAAGCCTCTAATTTGGTTCCCCCTACTGCTGCTGCTGCTGCTTCTGCCGCCACTAATGCTAGTATCGGGAATGTGAAGAAGCAGTGGGCGAGCAAAGAAGCGTACGAGGAAGAAGAAGAGGACAGCGAGGAGACTGAAGAGGATCGGGACAATATCGAGGAGGGCTGGAGGAATCGAGAAGCGAACGGGGATGATGAGGAGACGGAGGACGAGGATTGATGGTGGTGAGGCCTAAAATGTTTGCTGTGTATATATAATTTGCCGATATTGGAGCCGTTCAGACGTATAATCTCTCGACTGGAGCAGCAGGTATATATTCTTTTCTTCTCAAGCTCTCTCCTGTGCTCTTTCGACATGCTGCAGTTAGCAATGGTTGTGATTTTTAAGACCCTATCTGCAAAATGGAATCAAAATTTCCAAGAAAACTGGAGCTTTTTTATCGGTCACATTAATAGCTCAACATTGTGCTGTGTTATAGCTACAAAACACGCGGTATGTTTGAATATTGTTGTTGTAACTTTTGCCGGTGCGAAAATGTTCAATATGCTTTTATTATTTTTGAAATGTATTAATTATCTTCTTAGTTGTAAGATTATGTTGTCAAATGTAAAATGTTTTGCATCTGTGTGTGTTTTTTTTTGTTTTTTTTTTGTTTTTTTTAAATAAATTATAAGGCGACTTATGATGTACAGTTTAGTATTTTTCCACCTCATTGCCCAGTCTGGTTAAAATGGTTAATAGTTTATTTTATAATCTTAATCATTCTCAAGTTATTTATTGAGTAAATAAATTTTAGATGATTCTCGATAGAAAGCTATTTAAAATCTATTCAAAAACAAATATTGGAGAATATATATTTATACACTGTTGGATTTATTGCTGTTCTAACTAACTTCTACTAAATATCCTAGGCATGTAAAGGATAAAAAATTAAAAGTTTCTCTCTCTGTATATATATACATTTTTAAAAGAATTATAGAATTAAAAGTTTTCACTAGCAACCAATAAATTTATCAATCTCAAAATGAATGCAATATCAATGTAATGTACAATGTACATTCGATATAAGATGTATAAAAAGTATTTTTTATTTAAAAAAGAGCGAATCTTCTATCCTTCCTCGACGTGAAGAATGAGATAGGGGTGGCAATTTAGTTGGCTGTTTGCAAGTCAGCTCGTGTTCGGCTCTTAATGAGTTCGAAAATCGAATCGTTCGTTTAATAAACGAACCGAATACGAGTCAAATTTTTTAGCTCGTTTGGTAAACGAGCCGAACACGAGCTAGGATTAGCTTGTTTGTGTTCAGCTCGATAACTGCTCGAATTTATATATATATATATATATATATATATATATATATATATATATATATATATATATATATATATATATATATATAATATAAATTTTTATTATTTAATTTTTGTCCTAACTAAATATAAAATCTACTTCAGATCTAATTATAAAAAAGACTCATTTATCTATACTCAGTTAGGATGATTTTAAAAATATTAAAAAAAAAATTGAAATAATTTTTTAGTCATTAGATCAAAAGTAAAAAATAATAATTATTTATGAACGGTATGATTCAAAAACTATTAAAATTAATTTAATAATTAAAATATTATAGTGCCAGTATTTTAATACTTTCGAAAAAATCTTAGTCGAACTTTATATATATATATATATAGAGAGAGAGAGAGAGAGAGTTTAGTTAACATGCATCTACAAGCACCAAGCAATTGATATTTGTAAGTTTTTTTTACCGTTAGATTTATTACTTTGATTAATTTTATTTCTTAGATCATTCTATTTCACCAGCCATTCACTTAATCTAAGTAGCTCATTATCATTCTAATCACATATTTTTTCATCCAAAAGTTAAAACCTACAAGCACCAATAATTTATACTTTTAAAAATATAGAAATTCAATTATATATCTATATATGAAAATATGAGAAATACTTTTGTAAATTTCACTATTTTAGACCAACCTAATATAAAAAAAAAATAATTTTTTAAAATTTTAATTTTTTAATTTTATTTCAACTTTATATTTAATATAAAAATAAAAATCTAATTTATTATTTGTGAGACACGTGTTCTGCCCCCCGCTCCCCCAACCAGCTCTCTAACTTCACTTTATTTATTTATTTATTTATTTATTTATTTTCGTACATAATTTTAATCAAACTACCAGGATGTCGGAAACACGCCCATGTGCATCTTCCTTTTTTTTATTTTTTATTTATTTTTTATTCTTTTTCTTTTTCCTTTTCTATCGAATCACATTATTAACTTACTATTAATATTACTACTACTAACCACTCCCAGTTCACTAATAGGAGCGACAATGAGCTACCAAATCACAGATGCAAAATCAAAAGAGTTCCAAAAAAAAAAAAAAAAAAAAAAAAAAAAGCGAACGAATCTTCTCGGTTCCCTCCCCGGATCCCACCTACTCTACCTCCCCACCTCCCAAATGCTTGCTTCCCCAACCCACAAGAAGAAGAAGAAGAAGAAGAAGAAGAAGAAGAAAGGGAGGAGTGAGGAGGAGGAATGGGGGAGGGTCGGTCGCTGGCGGAGACGCCGACGTGGTCGGTTGCCACCGTCACCACCGCCATGGTCGCCGTCTGCTTCCTCGTCGAGCGCTCCATCTCCCGTTTCGGAAAGGTCGCCATTTTCGTGATCTTAAAAAAATCGCATATTTCACTTATAAAATAATTTATTCTATTCCAAACTCATTTACTTCGATTTAGCTTTGGTTTACTCGAAGAAGCATAAAATATCTCTTTCATTTTTTTTTTTTTTTTTTTTTTTTTTTTTTTTTTTTTTTTTTTTTCGGAATAAGATAAACCGCGAGTGTGATTGTGTGGAAAAAGTTTCGAAGTTTTGATATGTTAGGAAAAATTTATCTTTTCAAAATAATTCTTTTAAATAATTTAAATTTAATTTAAACTCAAAATAATATAAAATAAGATTTAGATGAAGCCTGTGAATGTCGAGGCGTGCGTGAGCACTGTCCTAGAAGCGAGATTGCCCCTCCACGTGCGAGGCTCCGGCAATCACCCCTAGCGATACAACGACCACTGTCCACCCCGTCGGCAACGACTCCGGGATGGTGCGTAGCGAACCCAACAGCTTTAGGAGATCCAGCAAAAAGGAAAAAACTCAAAGGAATAGTAAATCTCAATATGCTTTACTGTAAATTAGAAGAGATAAATTGTGGGTTAAGTAAGTAAACAAAGCTCCCTTTTGCTCTCTATTTAAAGACCCAAAACCCACAGGAGACAAGCTCCAACAGGTCTTTTCTTGGGCAGCCCACAAAGGCTCTTCCCAAGGAAGGCCTTTGGGTAGCCCAAGAAACAAGTTCCCAATGCAAAAACCAAAAGTCAAATGGACCAAGTTAAAATCGCGCAGGCCCGGCCCGGCCCATGTGTGTGTATTGGAAAAGCCTTGCTCCCAATTCCTAACCAATACATACACAAAAGAGGGAGTAAATAAACTCACTCTACATGTGATGAATTTTCGATGTGGGACTAAACATCACATGTAGAGGGTAAATGGGTTTGGGCTTCCAGGCAAAGCCCATTGACATTGGGCTGCCCAGAAAAGCCCAAAGGCCAAAACACAAGTTTAAAATCACAATAAATCAAATAAAATCCAACAATCCCCACATGATTTAAAACTTGTAAAAACGAAATACAACATAAAGTAAAAGAAATACAAAAACTAAAACAGATGCTGGATCCCTTATACCACGTATTCGGCGAAGGTACCTTTCGGGTTTGAACCTTCACTTAGTACAGGTCTATGTACATCCGAGGGCACAATGGTGGACTTCGCCTTGAACCAAGGCCGGTGAATCGGATTTCCACAAACAGTACACATGGTACAGCCGTTTAGGTTCTATGCGGGTTAACGCTTTTATGGCCATGCGCTCATATCGATTCATGCGTGTTTTTAGGGAACCGCCCTCTTCCCACAGTCGCGGCCTCACGACTACACACATATAGTAGGTCCTGATAAGGGTGCCTGCAAGGTCACACCCTGCCTCAAGGGTCTCGGAACCATTCAGGGTAAGAACCCTTACTAACCACTTGCATTAATGAGCACTGTCGCCATAGGGATGAGTATATAAAATCAGTGCTCCGCACAACTACCAATTCGACTTGTTTCTACCCATTGAACCTCCAAGAGGTTGGGTTGCCGTCGCCGGTAGTTTCTATTGTGGGCTAAGCCCCATCCCCCTCGACGATTCTAGGATCACTGTCCTAGACAAACCTTTAGTAAGCTGATCAGCTAGGTTCTTTGCAGATCTCACAAATTCCAATGCAATTACATTTTCCTTAATATTCTGCCGAATATACTTTTGTCTTACTTTCATAAATCTATTCATCTTTGTTTCCACATTTTCTTGAGCACACTTGTCAATAGCAGATCTACAATCACAATGTATACAGACAGGTGCCAAAGGTCGCTCCATCAGTGGCAAGTCATACAGAAATTCTCTAATCCACTTAGCCTCTGCTACAGTGGTATCTAAAGCTATTAATTCAGATTCCATTGTACTTCTAGCTATCAATGATTGTTTTGATGACTTCCAAGAAACAGCTGCTCCACCAAGGAGAAAAACAAATCCAGTGGTTGACTTCACATCAGCTGTATCACTTATCCAGTTAGCATCACTAAATCCTTCTAATACAGCAGGGAATCCACAAAAATGCAATCCATAAGATACAGTGCCTTTCAGATATCTCAAAACTCTTTCTAAAGCATTCCAATGTTCTCTATTAGGGTTATGGGTATATCTTCTCAATCTGTTCACAGCATAGGCTAAATCAGGTCTAGTGTAATCTACAAGATAACCTAGAGATCCTATAATCTGAGCATACCTATTCTGTCCTATAGGATCACCTTTATTCTTCTTAAGATGTACACTAGGATCATAAGGTGTTACAACAATCTTAGAATCAAAATATCCAAATTTCTTTAACACTTGTTCACTGTAGTGAGATTGGCTCATAATAATTTCATTTGATTTTCTTATGATCTTCATATTCAGAATCACATCAGCTTGCCCAAGATCCTTCATATCAAAGTTATTATTAAGTAATTTCTTAACATCCATTATCACATCCATATTTGTTCCAAAGATCAAAATATCATCAACATACAAACATAGGATTACTATCTGTCCATTGTATTCCTTAGAGTACACACATTCATCAGACATATTCACATGAAAACCAGCTTTCACAACTAAAGAGTCAAATTTCAAATGCCATTGCTTAGGAGCTTGTTTAAGTCCATATAAAGATTTTGTCAACTTGCAAACTTTGTTTTCATGTCCAGCAACAATAAATCCCTCAGGTTGCTTCATATAAATTTCTTCCTCTAAATCACCATTTAGAAAAGCAGTCTTAACATCCATCTGATGAATAATCAAATTATGGACAGAGGCTAAAGCTAGCAGAATCCTAATAGAAGTAATCCTAGCTACAGGAGCATAGACATCAAAATAATCTACACCAGGCTTCTGGGAAAAACCCTGAGCTACAAGTCTAGCCTTATACTTATCTACAGACCCATCTGGTTTCAATTTCTTCTTAAAGATCCATCTACATCCTACAGGCTTACAACCTATAGGTAAATCAGATAACTCCCAAGTATGATTCTGTAGAATAGATTGCATCTCCAACTTAACAGCTTCTTTCCAAAATGATGCATCTACAGAAGTCATAGCTTGGTCAAAGGTAGAAGGGGTATCTTCTACAAGAAGGACACAGAAATCATCACCAAAAGTCTTCTCAATCCTAGGACGCTTACTTCTCCTAGGTTCAGACTCTTCTATAGGTTCACTAGTGCTGGGTCTACTAGATCCACCTATAGTCTCAACAGGAACAGGTCTATCTACTCTAGTTCTAAAAGGAAAGATATCCTCAAAGTATACTGCATCTCTAGCTTCAATAATTGTATTGTTAGAAATCTCATTAACCTCAGAGTTTACCACCAAGAATCTATTAGCATTACTACCATCTGCATAGCCTAAGAAAACAGTATCTACAGTCTTAGGACCAATCTTTCTCTTCTTATTTTCAGGAATCTTAACTTTAGCTAGGCAACCCCACACTTTAAAATAATTCATATTAGGTTTCCTACCCTTCCAAATTTCATAAGGAGATACAGAAGAACTCTTGTGGGGAATCCTATTAAGAATTACACAAGCAGTCATCAAAGCTTCACCCCACAAGTTCTCGGGTGCACCAGAACTAATAATCATAGAATTTACCATATCCATCAAAGTTCTATTTTTCCTTTCAGCTACTCCATTAGATTGAGGTGAATAAGGTGCAGTCACTTGATGTATAATTCCAAATTCTTGACAGAAAACAGTCATCTCATTTGATGTATATTCACCTCCTCGATCAGATCTTAAAATCTTAATTTTCTTATCCAATTGATTTTCAACCTCAGCTTTATAAATCTTAAATTTATTCAAAACTTCATCTTTATTCTTAATCAGATAAATATAACAATACTTCGAATGATCATCAATGAATGTTACGAAATATTTGCTTCCAACCCTACTGGGTCTACATCCATCACAAACATCACTGTGTATAAGTTCTAGCAGATCAGAATCTCTATCTACAGATCTAAATGGTCTTCTAGGTTCCTTAGCTTGCACACATATTTCACATTTATGATCATTTGAAACAGACTTAGGAATTAAATCCAAATTCATCAATCTCTTAATAGTATTAAAATTCACATGTCCCAATCTTCCATGCCAAACATCAGATGAAACAACATTCAAAATAATACTTTCATTAATAGTAGAAGTCATCACAGAAAGCTTAAATAAACCATCACTCAAAAATCCTTTCCCAATAAAGTTCACACCTTTAGTAATTACTACCCTATTACATTCAAAAACAAACTTAAAACCTTGCTGAACTAAAAGAGAAGCACTAATCAAGTTCTTCCTAAGATCAGGAACATGATGCACGCCGTGCAAGGAAAGAGTCTTCCCAGAGGTCAACTTCAGGTCCACTCGACCAGTCCCAAGCACGCGCGAAGATGCTGCATTACCCATGTTCACCGATCCTCCACTTGAGTCCTGATAAGTGGAAAACCAAGAACGGTCAGAGCAAGCATGTACATTTGCTCCAGAGTCAATCCACCAATCAGAAGAACTAAGAGCAAGGTTAACCTCGGGTAAGCTAGTTCCTAACCTGATAGTGGAGTCAGAAGGGTCGGGTACATCAGTCAACATGTTCAACTGACGCTCAGGAGGAGCTCCCTTCTTCTTTGGCGCGGAAGGCCGAGTCTTGCGATAATAGCAGTCCTTCGCAAAGTGGTTCGTCTTCCCGCACACAAAGCATCCAGAATTCACTCCACTCCCTTTAGGTGCATGCTTCTTAAAGTTTGGGTTGAACTTTCTATGTTGGAAAGGCTTCTTCTTAAAGTTCCTAAAGGGTTGGAAATTTCTACCCTTAGGTTTCGGGTTCTCTACTAGGTTGGTTTGGGTAGAAGGCTCGCTAGGCTTCTTATCTCTAGCTCGGTTGGTTTCTTCTATCCTAAGAGATCTTAGGACAAAATTCAAGGAAAGTTCTCTTTGATTGTGGTTCAGATCATTGGCATGGCTAGACCAGGAAGGAGGCAACTTATCTATTAAAGTGGCAACTAGAAAACTCTCATCTAGATCTATACCACTAGATCTAAGCTGCTCAATGATGTACTCAAAATCCTGTAGTTGGTCAGACATTGGTTTACTATCTACCAATTTAAACTTGAGCAAATCTGAAGCTTGGTATCTCTTCTTAGTAGGATCAATCTGGCCATACTTTTGTTCTAAGGAAATCCAGAGTTCCCTAGCAGTCTGAAAACTACAGTAAATGTCATAAAGCTTATCAGAAAGGGTGCTAAGAATCCGGTTCAGACAATGATAATTAATCATAGTAGGATCAGTAGGAGGCACAGGTAAAGGTGCAGGTGCAACACCAGGAGGAGTAGGAGCACTCTGAGACTGGCTGCGAGTCTGAGGGCGATTTGCCACAGACTGAATAGCACCATCAGGTGCAGTTTCATTTCCATTCTCAACAGGATCTGAGATGGCAGAAACAAGTCCCAGCGTGGTGAGCCAGAATCGCATTTGATTCTGCCACCTTCTAAAATTACGACCATCAAAGGTAACAGGTTTCGCCGAATACGAATCCTCCATTAATCTGAATCTGTTTAATTAAAAATCTAAAATAATGTCACAAAAATTGTTCTAGGTTTAAAAACAGTTAATCTAAGTTAATAGGTTTAAATTTTAATCAACAATGATTATACTAATTAATTAGTACAAACTGTATTAAGACTTAATTAAGGAAGTAATCTCGAATCAATGTAAAAGCAACAGTTTACACAAGTTTGTAATAGTACAGTGTAAGAATAATTATATTATAAACAGTATAGCACAGTGTACACTAACAATTATTTAAACAACTATATTAACATAGAACTATTTGTAGTGTAAATAATTATGCTAACACAAAATATTATCAAATAATCTACTGTACTAACAATTAATATTATAAATTATCTATACTAAAAACTAACAGTATTAGAGTCAATATATCTAGCAGTATAAATAACAGTAATTGTACATAGCAATATTTCGATAATTAAATAATGCTAACAGTATAAAACAATAATATTTAATTAACAGTTTTATGGTAACAATAATAACAGTGTACTATGACAACACAAAATTATTGTAAGCAATTAACAGTATTAAGTTATCACAATATTGTTTTAACAGTACAAGACTAATTAAATAAATAACTGGTATATAGTACGGACACTATTAGACTAAAGTTACTAACGATATATTGATGTATCACAGAGTATACTAATTGAAAACTTATCTAACTCACAGTTCGTTTATAGTAGATGGAAAGAAAAGATAAATTAATAAAATCTCGCTTCTAGATTGTTAGGAAAAATTTATCTTTTCAAAATAATTCTTTTAAATAATTTAAATTTAATTTAAACTCAAAATAATATAAAACAAGGTTTAGATGAAGCCTGTGAATGTCGAGGCGTGCGTGAGCACTGTCCTAGAAGCGAGATTGCCCCTCCACGTGCGAGGCTCCGGCAATCACCCCTAGCGATACAACGACCACTGTCCACCCCGTCGGCAACGACTCCGGGATGGTGCGTAGCGAACCCAACAGCTTTAGGAGATCCAGCAAAAAGGAAAAAACTCAAAGGAATAGTAAATCTCAATATGCTTTACTGTAAATTAGAAGAGATAAATTGTGGGTTAAGTAAGTAAACAAAGCTCCCTTTTGCTCTCTATTTAAAGACCTCAAAACCCACAGGAGACAAGCTCCAACGGGTCTTTTCTTGGGCAGCCCACAAAGGCTCTTCCCAAGGAAGGCCTTTGGGTAGCCCAAGAAACAAGTTCCCAATGCAAAAACCAAAAGTCAAATGGACCAAGTTAAAATCACGCAGGCCCGGCCCGGCCCGTGTGTGTGTATTGGAAAAGCCTAGCTCCCAATTCCTAACCAATACATACACAAAAGAGGGAGTAAATAAACTCACTCTACATGTGATGAATTTTCGATGTGGGACTAAACATCACATGTAGAGGGTAAATGGGTTTGGGCTTCCAGGCAAAGCCCATTGACATTGGGCTGCCCAGAAAAGCCCAAAGGCCAAAACACAAGTTTAAAATCACAATAAATCAAATAAAACCCAACATGATATTCATGATTTGAAAAAATAGCATATTTTACTTACAAAATAATTTATTCTATTAAAAAATTATTTATAATATATATATATAGAGTCCCGGTACTATATTCTTATGAGTAAAAACTCTTTATACTCATAAATTTTTGGCCGGCCCTTGGACGAAGAAATGTGCGGTTAGGATTATAGTAATTTTTAAAATTTATACTACTTCACCCACGACCCATTAAACCCTAGGGGGACTACTATTATCCTAACAGCACATCCCTTTATCTGAGGGCCGAAAAATTATGAGTACAAAAAGCTTTATACTCATAAGAGTATAATAATCCTACGCTATATATATATATATATATAGAGAGAGAGAGAGAGAGAGAGAGAGAGAGAGAGAGAGAGAGAGAGATTTATTAAGTCATGTAGATTTACCGAACAAGATATTCATGTATCCGGTATATCGCGTTGGTTTTCAATTTTTTTTTTTTTCGGAATAAGATAAATTAGTTCGTAAGTGAAACATGTTGTCTTAATAAATTATGGATATCAAAACATTTCAAGAAGCAAAAATCACACTCCTACCTTTTAATCGCACGAGAAAATCTTCATAGCGAATAAGTTACGAAGGTCGTGTTTGGATGCATAAATATCTTGTTCAGTATATTTCCGTAATTTACTTGAGAAGTTTATACATTCGGCCTTCAAATCGTTTTTTCGGATAAGATAAACCATCTCGTAGGTGAACTATACTATTCTATCAAATCATGAATATCAAGACATTTTAGTAAAGCAAAAAATCAAACTCTTTTCTTACAATTACACTAGAAAATTTTTGTACCGAATAAGTTATTTGTGAATAACTTATTTCGACTTCCAAGCAGGGCCGAATAAGTTATTTTTGGATAACTTATTCGGTATAAGGATTTTCTAGTGTCATTATAAGTCTGCTCTTTGAAAGGTCTTGGTATCTATGATTTGGTAGGATAATATATTTCACCTGCGAGCTGATCTATCTTATTCCGAAAAAATAACATGGAAGCCAAATATGGTATTCATTTCTAAACATTTGATTACACTTCTTATTCACCAAATGCACAAGTTTCTTGAGTAAATCAAGGAGGTAAAATGAACAACATATTCATGCATCTAAACATGACCGTTCCAATCAACTGATGCTAAGTTTATTATAACAAAGATGATGTACAGATACCGTGTCAGCATATTTTTTATTCTTTTGATGTTCCGTTCGATCCGAAGAGGATATTTGTTGTTAGAAATGAGCTTTTTTCTGAGTAGTTTAACCATCCGCTTTCTTAAATGGTTAGCCCTAATTCATGTCTTTAGTGCGTATTGTGAGTTAAAAAATCACTTAGCCGGCATTCAGATCATTTTTTCATCACCAAAATCAACACTAGATGATGAAATGGTTCAATTTATTTTAAAAGAATCAAGTGCAAAGTGAAACTTAAATAAATGTTCAGGGGCTACCAATGCAGTTAACTGTTACCTGCCTCCTGCACAGTTTCTCCTAGTAGGTCGATCTTTCTGATAACATGGTACGGTAGTCTGTCGTAGGAACCCTAAGCTCGTCGATTCAATTCCCAAGTCCACCATTTAATCGGCATTAATGGCATACTTTTTTGTCCGTTGCTCTTCCATTACCTCTCCTGTCACGTTTCATGGTTTTGTTAAGAATGTTTTGGGTAATGTGGTATCATCCTACGCCCCTTCTGAGGTCTTGGGTTCAATTATCACATCCATCATTTAGCGGCGTAAGGTTTTGTCTATTGCTCTTTCGTTGTCTCCACTATGTACATAAGCGAGGGTGTTAAGACTATTCCTAAATTGTTTTCTATTAGATTAATCATAACATGATTTTAGAGCTTATCCTATGCCTCCTCAGTGCCAAGAGGTTCTGGGTTCAGTTCCCACATCGACCGTTCAATGACATATATTCTTCTCTGTTGCTAGTTTCGATTACTACATCCATTTTAAGGGTGTAAATTCTTGTGTTGTTTTTCGCACGAGGTATATTTCGTGTGATCGCTATCATGATCTCTTCTTTGTTTGGTTTTAATCTGTTGCAGTGGCTGAAGAAGACGAAGAGGAAGGCGATGTTGGCTGCTCTGGAGAAGATTCGCGAAGGTAAGCTCTGAGAACTTGTTCCCTAGAACAGGAACATGGGTAGCATCATTTTTTTGCACTGCTTTTAGTCATTCTGTTGTATCTCATATACATTTGAAGTTTATTTCTCTATTTCTTTATTATTTTATATTCCCCTTTCCGTTTTGATCCTCTAAAAACAGAAGCTCTAATTGAGGTTTATGATTAGAAGTTTCTGCTTTCTTGCGAAATTGTTTGTTTGGCGGGGCTGTAGAGTGTAGTGCTGCTCGATGACTTTATTACTTGGTCAGCTGTATTAGGAGAAGCTAAAAAATCCCCCCTCCTGCTTTTCTCTGTGGTAGAAACAGTAGTACTGATTTGGAGCTTCTGCTTTGGGGCTCAGGTTTAGGAGCTCATAATCTAATTACTGCCTTTTGTTGTAGCAAAAGCTCTGCGCTTTTCTGTTAGCTGAATGCTTTGCTAAAGGCAACTGCAATGTGAAGCAGAAGCAATAGTAGGGCAAAATAAGTACTCATGAAAAAGCAATACGTGCTTCTTTAAACAGCTTTACTCAAATAGCACTTCAGCTAAAGCTCTAGCAAGGCTAAACAACAGGCTGTTTATCGCATAGTATCTTTCCTTTCCTTTTGTATATTGGTTTACTGATTTCTAGGGTGTTTGTTGATTTGCTTGAATGGAAAACAAAAAGAGCTTATGCTACTCGGGTTCATATCGCTGATGCTGAGCCAGACGGCAAGGTGGATCTCCGAGATCTGCATGCCATCGTCTCTCTTCTCTAGTCGTTTCTATACCTGCTCTGAGAACGACTTTGGAGATCTATTGAGTGGCGACACCAAGTCAGGCCTTTCGAATCAAACAACATTTCCCAAGACTTTCTATGGTGGCTCACCTCCACATCAGTGTAGTGAGGTTTGTTATTGCTGTAAATGTCCTTTCCTTTGGCAAAATTACATACATAAAATGCTATTAATAGCACCAAGCACCTGGTGCTACCAAGTTTTCTGCCGATAGATCTATCCCTCTGACCATTTCCAACCCTTAGATCATACTATTCCACCAACCACCTACTAAACCCTAGGGGACCACTATCGTCCTAGCCGCACATTCCTTCATCCAAGGGCCGAAAACCTAATAGCACCAATGACTTAGTGCTATTAATAGTATAGTAGCCTAATTCTCTCTCTCTCTCTCTCTCTCTCTCTCTCTCTCTCTCTCTCTCTCTCTCTCTCTCTATATATATATATATATATATATATATATATATATATTCTTGTAAAAGAGTATCTTTGTTTGTTTATCCTGCAAATCAACACATTTAATCCTCCTTTTCTAATTGGTTTCAGTTGACTGTTTGAAATTGTCAATTTCATGTCTAGATGACCATTAAGTACTTTCAAATATTTTGCTTAAAATACTTGGCAGTTATTTATCATCCATGTTATCTTTATATGAACCTTAAACCCGCAAAACGACTTTCCCTAATCCCTTTCACTTTTTTGGGAGGAAATCATAAATTTTAGTAGAACATAATTGAAAGGGTATGATGGTCATTTAGATAATGACGATCAATTTTAAACCGTGAACCATTGCTGCAGTCACTGAGAAGGATAAAGATGTTAATTTTGAATCTTAACTTTAATTTGCTAATATCAAATTTGGATGGATAAATGTTTTGTGTATGTGTGCATATCCGAGCGCACATTTGGGCATTTAGATCTTGATGTGAATTCCTTTTTTTTTAAAGGAAAAATAATAATGGGTTATTTGCTTGTAGGGTCATGAATCATTTGTTTCACTCGAAGGCCTTGAGCAGCTACACCGCTTCTTGTTTATTCTTGGGATTACTCATGTTTTGTATAGCTTCGTCACGGTTGCATTATCCATGATTAAGGTAGGAGGCCTTTGTCCAACTGCGAAAATTTTTCAGTGTTGACTTTTTCATGTAGGTGTTGTTTTGCTTCTTTTATTGTTCGTCGTGCAGATATACAGCTGGAGGAAATGGGAAAGCCAAGCCTATCCTCTATCTACTCAGGATTTGCAAGGTAAAGTTGTCATTGGATCTAAATGTATCACTTATCTTAGAAAAGTTTGAAGTGTGGGGTGGGTTAATACAAGTTATCTTACGCTTGGTGGTTGCTGACATCGCTTGATGGTGCTTGTTGGGTGAATGTGAATCCTGGGTGGTTTGTTAAAGCTGTAGGTTCTTCCATCTTGATCTCATTCCGACCTTTATGCTCCATTCTTACAGCTTTCCAATGTTTTGTGTTAGGATTGACCTAGTGAGCATGTATTTGTCAAATATCTACTCGTGTCATTTATGAGCGTAATCAGTTGTTGGGTCGATCACGCACAAAGTCACTCATGTATATTTGTCTAAGTTAGTAAAGTAAGCAGCAGAGAACGTGTTTCACTCTCGCTGTAAGAGAATATAGAGGCGTAGCTTAATTTTATAGGTGTTGTATACTAGTTTGATTGATTAAGGCCCTGTTCGGATGCATGAATATCTTATTCAGAATAACTGATTGATTTGCTCAAGAAGCATATAGTATTTGGTTGTTGAGGAGTGTGATCAAATGTCTAGAATGGATACCGTATCCGACTTTCAAGTCATTTTTTCAGAATAAGAAAAATCACTTCATACTTCGTAGGTGAAATATGTTGTTCTACTAAATTATGGGTCTCAAGACATTTCAAGGGGCAAAAGTCAATCTCCTAACTTTCAACCACACTAGAAAATCTTCATATAAAACAGTTATCATTGGATAACTTATTCCGACAACCAAACAAGGCCTAAATGATATCATACGAAGGAAAAGTGTGATAAAGTGTCTAGAATGGATACCATATCCGGTCTTCAAGTCATTTTTTCGGAATACAAAAAAATCACTTTGTAGGTGAAATATGTTGTTCCACTAAATTATGGATCTCAAGACATTTCAAGGGGCAAAAGTCAATCTCCTAACTTTTAACCACACTAGAAAATATTCATATAAAATAGTTATCATTGGATATCTTATTCCGACAACCAAACGAGGCCTAAGTGATATCATACGAAGGAAATGGATACTGTCGGATCGTTGGCGCTAACCATTAATTCCAAAAGCTCGAGCTGTTAGAAATACGCAACTAATTCACTTAAAGCGTACAGACACAGCGCCCACGGGTCTCGACCGGACTCAACCCACCTGGACGTTGGGTCTATTGTTGGGTCTCTTGCCGTTAGGTCTATTGTGGACCGCAGCCCCACTCAACTTATTGGGCTCACCCAACTCAACTTATTAGTCTCTTGGGCCTATTGTCACGGGCAGGAGTTGGACCTATTTTTAACCCATAAATAAATAGCCAACAGATACCACAGATACCACATCCAGCCTTCGAGTCATTTTTTTGGAATAAGAAAACTCACTCCGTAGGTGAAATACTTTGTTCTACTAAATTATAGATCTCAAGACATTTCAAGGAGCAAAAGTCAATCTCCTAACTTTCAACCACACTAGAAAATCTTCGTATAAAATAGTTATCATTGGATATCTTATTCTGACAACCAAACAACGCCTGAGTGATATCATACGAAGAAAAAGTGCCTTTTCCATCATTTTTCTCTTCTCTATACACCAAATTATTTGTGATAATTTGTCAACGTGCTTCTATTTTCTGTTTTAGCTAGGAGAAGTAAAATGATGAGAAGGCAATCCACATTTGTTTTTCATCATGCATCTCATCCGTGGAGCAAGAACAAGATCCTCATTTGGATGGTAATTTTCCGTAGCTGCTCTAAATTAGTTTCTATGATAGCTAGTCTATTTTAAACATAAAATTTTGTTCGTGACCTACTCTGCTCTTTAGTGATTTTGGAACATGTAATGAGATTGGTTAATTATAACGACGAACTTACAGCTCCCAAGTTACAATCATTTATATACTTCTGCATGACTCTGACATCTGTAATCCTAATTCTATGTAGCTTTGTTTCATACGCCAATTTAAGGGCTCTATCACAAAGTCAGACTATATGGCGCTGCGCTTGGGCTTCATCACTGTAAGTATCTAGCTGCGAATTGGTTGTTATGTGAACTACTCTGATTATGCTTTAATTGACTTGCACTTTCATTTCCAGAATCATATGCTGCCGCATTCTTATGATTTCCATAAATACATTGTGAGGAGCATGGAAGACGATTATCACGGAAGTGTTGGCATCAGGTATATACTAGGAACTGAAGGATCTGCATTTAGCCTTTTGAATTCAAAATTTTTCCAGTGCTACTGCTGTTTGAGCTAAAGTTTTTATTGGCACTTCAGCTGGCCACTTTGGGTGTACGCCATAATATGCATTTTTGTAAATATTCATGGTAAATTACTCTCTTTCAATAACACTTTCTTCTCAGCATACTTTTACAAGGCTATTCTTATTTCTAATCTCCTGCGTTTGTTCTTCCTAATTGCAGGTCTTAATATCTACTTCTGGTTATCCTTTGTCCCTGCTATCGTAAGCATTTCATTTTATCCGCATCTTTTTATTAGATTTCAGTTGCTTGTGTATTTCTCCGAGGATGTAATTCTTATTTTTGTAAATACGAAAGTTGGTCATGCTGGTGGGGACGGAGCTTCAACACGTGGTCGCTCAATTAGCTTTAGAGGTTGTTGAGGCAACGGGGCCGTGCATTGGGACACAGCTGAAGCCGCGTGATGATCTCTTTTGGTTTGGGAAGCCGGAAATGCTCTTGTGGCTAATACAATTTATCTCGTTTCAGGTAATGCACGTATTCTGGATAAATCATTTGCTTACCATGTCATATGAGTGGTCATTTTCCTATTCTAATCTCTCTCTCTCTCTCTCTCTCTCTCTCTCTCTCTCTCTCTCTCTCTCTCTCAGAATGCATTTGAGATGGCGACTCTTATTTGGTCGCTGGTAAGATACAATTCTAGTATTCTAATCTGTTTTTCTCAGTATTTGGTCCATTACAAGGTTAACTATAGAACTGGTTAATCAGTTGGTGCAAAATGCTGATCTAGGCCTCTTGCGATCCATAACCGATGTTGCATAAACATGATTACAGGATATAGATATGAGAAAATATGGATCTGGTGATACTACAAATTCTCAAAATTAGGATATGATACGCATGGTTTGTTGGATTATGAATATTCAATGATGTTCATTTTATAACGATACACATTAAAATGATTTAGATGTTAGGGAAATACGAAGCAATAACCCTGTGGATCGCCAACACTAATCAACTATACCAAAGACGCGTGCTGATAGGAAGGGTGCGGCTATCGCACTTAAGGGTTCAAATACAGCACTCACGGGCTTCGACCGGACTCAATCCATTTGGACATTAAATTTATCATTGGGCCTCTTGCCGTTAGATCTATTATGGACCACAGCTCTACTCAACTTATTGGGAACCCCTCAAATATAGTAATATTTGATTTTACTTGGGTTTCAATTCACTCAGTAAATTTACAAAATATTCTATCAAACATCATAATATGCCATTGAGTTACAGAATGTTTTGTCAATAATTTTATGGAGATAAGTTCTAAAGATTGTTGGGGGCTTCACAATCAAATTAAACATGAAGTTCAGGTACCAGTTTAAAAATCACCTATAGTTGGATGGTCGGGAATGCTGGCTATTTATTATTGGCTAAAATTGGTCCAACTTCCTGTCCCGTGATAATAGACCCAAGAGACTAATAAGTTGAGTTGGATGAGCCCAATAAGTTGAGTGAGACTACGGTCCACAATAGAACTAATGGTAAGAGGTCCAACAATAGACCTAACATTAGGGTGGGCTGAGTCAGGTTGAAGCCTGTGAGAGCTGTGATTGAGCCCTTAAGTGCGATAGGTGTGCCCTTCTTATTAGCACGTAATTTTTGGGATCGTTAGTTAAGGCGTACGATCCACAAGTGGTATGAGAGCTAGTGGCGTGGGTTCAATTTTTACATGCTGCATTAACAATGTAGGGGGGATTGTTGGTTATTTTTTATTGGCTAAAATAGATCCAACTTCCTGTTTCGTGACAACAGGCCTAGAAGACTAATAAGTTGAATTGGATGAGCCCAATAAGTTGAGTGAGGCTGCAATTCACAATAAACCTGACTGCAAGAAACCAACAATAGACCTAACGTTCATATGGATTAAGTGAGGTCGAAGCCCGTGAGCACCGCGGCTAAGCCCTTTAAGTGTGATAAGTGTGCGCTTCCTATCAGCACGTACTTTTGGGATAGTTGGTTAGCGCTTACGATCCACAGGAAATAATTCATTACTTAAGAAAAGAACTTGATATGCAGTCTGCTAAACGACAGTCAGACTATTTAATTCCACATCAATTTCTAATTATTGGAAGAATCTGTGGATAGTATTTTTCTTGATTTTGTGTCAGTTCAAAATGAAATATTGGGAATCTGGTCACTGCAATCAAATTCACTATTGTTGTGGATGGAAATATTATCTAGAGATATAGCTCATCCTTCTACTGATGTACAAGGCTCACAAACTCTGTTTTTTTCTAAAAAAAAAAAAAATTCGTACTTGCTGTAATATCTTTTTTCATGAAAATGAGTGGATTGCTCTTTGCAGTGGGAATTAAGTGCACAGGCATGTTTCATGAAGAACCATTATATGGTCGTAATTCGCTTGGTTTCAGGGTATGTGCGTGCTATTCACCGTAAACTTCTTTTACTCGTTTAATCAACCGCCGAAAATTGAAATGAATTGGCCGCTAAATCCTATTTAGTGAATGAGATCTATCTGATAATTCCATTGCAGAATTATGCCCTATTACTTTTCTATCTATGTTTGTTACTTTTCTTTTGTTTTCTCCCTTCCCAAATTTTCTTAAATAAGCTGCTATCTATCACTTGGCCAGATGTATTGTATTAGCATAAAAAGAGACTCCGTCA